>WOGR01001997.1:0-18425 GCA_015342045.1 Leptinotarsa lineolata | reverse complement strand
AGATCACATGATGATCTTGCAATACCAGTTCGCGGATAGTATCAATGGTTTTCGGAACAACTGATTTTGGACGACCTTCACGAAATTCGTCTTGGAGTGAACTACGACCACGATTGAATTCACCATACCATCGAAACAGTGGTCCTTGATGGAGCTTCATTGCCAAAAATTGAATTAAGTTCATCCATGCACGTCGAAAGTTGTAAAAAATAATCGCACGAAAATATTCACGATTTAATTCAATTTTTGGGCCGAGATGAATCTTTTAGGTTACTGTAAAAAACACAAATAGCGCTCGTATGTCAAAATGTTCTGAGTACGTAAAACCTCAATAATGTCCAACTTTACGATAGAGCTGTCAGTTGCCAGATTGCAACACTAGGATTGCCAAATCCCGAAACATAAAAGGCAACCTATCGTACTGATGGAAAAATTGACAGTCAATTTGTCTTTCAGAGCCCTGAGTTTTAGTTTACCGTTCTCCAAAGTGCGATTTCTGGATATAAGCAACAACAAAATTGAAGATTTGGGCCTGACAGACCTGTTGGACACAATAAAGAAATACTGTCGAATGCGAATTTTATTCATGTGGGGCAACAACTTTGGAGCAGTTGCTTGTAAAGTATTGAAACAATTGTATTTAAAATTATACTTCTTTTTAGGGTTTTGTATAGCATATACATATATTTTTTATTTTTGTATAATAGGAAATGAAGGAAATTAATTTTTCTTGAAAAAAGCCACGTTTTAGAAACGAACGAAATAGGAAACATTCATTTCAATATTTGATAATGGTTAATAATAAAATCAAAACGAAATCTAAGCGATAGGAAAAAGGAAGTTAATCAATACAATCGACAAAAGATACCAACACCATATGTACCTATGTGTATATAGAAATTGATTAAAAGAGTTATTTTGAGATGATATTGTGTAAAATCATGGATCATTTCATTTTCATGAAATCAAAAGTTTTTCAATGATCTATTCTGGATCAGCTTCCATCACAAAAATCATCAAGAAATACAACTTTCACCACTTTTGGAACCTTTCATGTGTCATAGATTAAAATTTAGCAAAAAAGTCACATGATAATTGAATTTTTCAATTTCCTCTCTTCATTTTTATTTTCGTTTCTAGAGGCTAAGTCGGATGCTCAAATCTGAAATACTAGAGCAAGAGTACATTGACGTTACTATATACGAGGTTGATGGAGAACTTCATGCTGCATATTACCCCACTAATCATTACAAACACAAATACTACGGCGTCATGGATTATGGATGCAGAGTTGAATTGAAAATCAAACGGAACGAAATTCCTGATCCTCTGGCGCTCCCCAGAGAGCTGCTAAATTTCAGACACATCGGAAGATATCCCCCTGTCGATAAGAAGTTGGGGTTGTTGCAGAAGAAAGTGAAAGAATGTCCATCGTAATACACGATCAAAATATTGCAGTGCCGTTTTATTTTGCATTCTTCATTTCATCAAGTTCACAATTCATCTGTTATAATTTAAATTGTTTCATGCATTTGTTGAAAACGTGATAAATGAATATTCAAGTTTTAATTCAGTTGATCACTCGTAGATAAAAGCACCCTGCTCCATTTGGTTGCAGAAATATGTCCAGCTCGGGTTAATTCCGATGTTTTGAAGTAGTGGAGTGGACTCGGAAGAAGCTGTATCACCACGACGGGAAAGCCTGAAAAATTATGGATTTTCTATGCATGGTCTGCGACTATGAGAACGCATTTCTTTTTGTGGCAGCTGCCCGACTCGGTTTAATTTTCGACACTGATCAAAACTGTCAAAACTGATCAAAACTGTGTTATCGAGTTGGCAGGCGTCCAGCAGAAGACCCGCACTTCAATCGTGCGGCAACACAAGAATAAACAGATGCATGGTGTCTTCTTTAACAACATTAAAGATCTCGGCTTATCAAAACACCTGACCTTTACTTTCTTCAGGTCAGGTATACTGGAGTCAGAAACTGTGAGGTTTATCATGGCCTGCCAGGATTGTTTATAGGTGTAGAGGTTTCGGGCATCAGGCGCAGTGGCTGCCTCGTGACGTCAGAGACACTTATGTATTTGGTGACGGCATGTCCAGTATATGCCGTCTCAGCCTATATCCACCAATATGACGTGGATCTAAGAGTGCTAAGTGCTATATTGCCACCTTTGACAGTTTAACTCGTGAATTTTGAGTTTCTCTACATAACCAATTGATGATACTAGATGGCGCTTGTAAAGTCAGGGGGCGTTCGAATGAACACAACTCTGTTATCGAGCTGAAACCCATTTAGCATTAGGATCATTCCATAGTCGTTGCGACCGCTTTGTTTTTGGGAGTACATTGTATTTCATTCAAGTCCTATCAGTATGCTGTGTCTTCTAAAGTTTTTGTTTGAGTGTCAGGTTTTTGATGAATGAAATACGTCTTCCGTAAAAAAAATCAAGAGATGCATCCAATACTTCTTCCAATGAGAATATAAAGTGGAGCACGAATTTATTTCATTTTTGTATTGTGTCTATTGCAAGTGATTTGTCACAAGTTATATCAGGGTGAAAAATGCTTTTGAAACTAGTTGTACACTATACTTTTTTCAGACTGCTACTATATTAATACTTCGGTGTAACATTAAAGTAAATTGTTCAAAAAACATTTTGAAAAAATGAAACTAATTAGTAATAATTAGTAAATTTATAGTTGTCAAAGCCTAGTTCTGAAAATTGTCTGGTTTAATTGCGTTACAATTAGTTTTGGATATTGGTGGATATTGGATAATTCTAAGTAAACCAACAAAACGTTTTTAGTGAATTATTTGATGCTATTAGAACATCACCACAGCAGAAACTTTTTGTATACACCGCATCATGTCTATATATGGATGACTTGTTAACATACCTAGCGACAATAGTTTTAATTTTTCTTAAATTTCTGAAGGAGTAGGTCTTACATTCAAATTCACTGTCAGTTTTCCCACACAATAACAATGATTTTCGACAGTACAAAGAAAGTTTTTGGCTTTCTACTATTCCATCCATCCACATCCAAAAACTATCTTTCCCAAAAATTGATCACTCCTACAAATATAACCTTTTCAATTTAAACTTGAAAATACTTTTGACAGACCGAAAGTGAAAATGGAAAACAAGTGAACGGTAACTCGGTATGCAAAAACCATCGCCTCCTCGATCCAGGTTTAAAGAAAGTTTGTTGGCGCTTCGAAAACTGTTTTTGCAACGGATATATCGTTGTATGAATGAAATATCATGTGCGCGAAAAATTTCACACTGGTGTATGAAGTAAGTGACCTTGTTTTCCGCGTGTATATTTGTGTTTTTGCTATAGTCGTAAAAAACGATTTGCTGAACCACAATATGTATTCTCGTTATACAGACGTGAAGAAGTAATTGTAGAGTAGAACATGTGTTGAGGCTGTTTTGTTAAAATCTGACAATGAATACTTTTATCATGGATTTTCATTATAATATATTTTCTATTTGAAACCATTTGAAAAAAACGCATTGGTTTTCTCTTTAAACCCTGTCTCTCATTGTCAATCTAGAGGACTTATACCTATTTGAAATCATACAATTGTGAACTTCGAAATGCTAATTCGATTTAAAGTCTCATTTGATTTAGTTTTTCGCAAAAATTAAGTAAATACGCCACTTTGTTACTGCCGTACAAGATTTGCTGTCTGAGGAAAATCCATTGAAGCTTACAAAACCGCATCCAAATATAGAATCGAAATAAAGGTATGAAAAGACTACTACCCACTCTCTTCATTCCCTCACAGAAGATTCGGGGCCTTAATTAAAACTAACAGCGACTTCCTGTTGAAGTTCATTAAAGTTTTAAATGAGACCTTGTATACCTTATTAGGGACACTCAAATTCGAAACTGAACTCAACGCACATACAGGGTCTAAAGAAATAGTAGGTAATGTTTACAGGGGAGAATGATAAAGTGGGACATGTTCTGGAAAATACAATGAATAGGATAAAAATAGGTGTTTTTGTGTGTGTGATGAAAGATGAAATGACCAGCATGTATATACCCATATTATGAAGGCTCTGTGTATTGTGTGTTTTTGAAGTTAAGATGGTTCGAAAAAACTATGATATAACCTGATACTCATAAAAATTGTTATTGAAATGTATTGTTCACCTCAAATGTTCAAGAAGGGTCAGCAATCATCTTCGAAACTGTTTAATGGTATGAAAAGAAAATATTCTTAGAAAAATCATTTCCGCTTGTGTCTATGCCTCGTTTTATTTTTATTCTACATAACATTGAGTGATTTGTTATACCACCATCATTAAACTACTTCATTTTTGAACAATGAGATATGAACTAAGATCTTCAGAATGTTGAACTTGGATTGGAATAATATTCTGATAGTTTTCTGACTAGACAAACTATTATGATATAAAAATTGATTTGATAAAATTGGATTGACTTCAAAAATGAATCAACTCAAAAGTACGAAATATTTTTATATATTCATGAAATTAAACAATAAAAAATCAAAATCAAAATTGGGTAGACACGAAACAAATTAGGGGCTTAGATTTTTGTAGTCGGTACCAGCAAAGCCATAGGGCCATAATTTTATTTTTGATAAATACTTTGAGGGCTTGTACCAACGTCAAATAATTGTTGGCCCCCAGTTTGTCTCGTACCAACTGTTGATTTAATTTTTTTGGTTAATTTGGTGTATACATGAATTATTTTTTCATATTATGATTTTGAATGAATTTTTGAGTCTAATTAAGTTTTTCAAATTATTTTTCATTTCGATTATTTCTGGTAATGTGATCAATAAATAATTTGTCAACTGCGACTTTGAAACTCGGAATCACGTCTTTGATATGCTCCGATATTTATTTTTGCTCGATTAGGGAACTGGTTCAATTAATCAAGTTGTATATAGATTAAAAAATTTTTCAACAATTTTTTTGTATTATAATGAACACCATTTCTATTTGTCATCATTTGTCAATTATATTATCCTGTATACTTGCATGGGAAAGTATTGGGCTAAGGTATTGATTGTCAGTCTCAGACTGATGTTATCTACACTGATTTTTCCAAAGCATTCGAAAGACTCGACCACAGTATCCTGTTCAACAAGCTTTCGAATTTTGGGTTATCCGGTGACTTGATTTCTCTCTTCAAATTGTATTTTTTCAACTGTAGGCAGTATGTCCAACTAAATGGACTCAAGTCTGTCGAATACGTAGCCACATCTGGTGTACCACAAGGGTCAAACCTAGGACCCCTACTGTTCAATATGTCCATCAATGATATCGGAGCTGAGATTGATGCCAATTTCCTTCTATACGCAACATAACATGTTCTAATGATTGCGAACGTCTCGCCCTGAATTTAAATCGTGTTGTTATATGGTGTCGGAATAATATTCTGTCTCTCAACATATCCAAATGTAATGTAATGTCTTACTCACTGAAAATGAATTGCTTGAAACTCACAATTTTTGTAGTCTCGAGGTAAGGCGTAAATATTATTGACTTCTTTTTTTATTCAAAGTGATAAACAATATCATTACCTGCTCTCAATTGTTACATATGTTGAATTTTTGGGTTCCTAGACGGTCATCTAGGAATAGTCTCACCTTTTATCTCAACACCCCGCGAACAAATATAATGAAAAAATCCCCAATTTCTACAACTTTTAATTCTGTTAGTCGTGTCCTAGATATATTCAACTGCCAGATTATCTGACATTTCTTAGCTAACTGACAGTTCTGTTTTCCAGTTAATTTACTTTATATATAGATTCACAGTTTATGTTATGTAAGTACATATTTGTAAATGACACGGCTTTTCCCTATTCTGTAATTGGGTTCATCCTGTAGAATAGTGTATAGAATAAATAAATAAATATATAATGAAAGTGACACTGAAAGATGTCTATACATGAATATATTGAAAAAACTATTGGCTGTCTTTATCGAAGCAATAAAGCACCCAAAACAAAAATTTTTAGAATTTTCGACTGTTTTTATGTTTGTTCGAAGCGGCTTTGCCACGTAACATTTATTATTTGATTCATTTCAGTAGGTTCATGAATGAAAAGTTATGTCATTCAAGAAATCATTTCAATTATTTTTCTGGAAAGATACCTACTAAAAATGTTCTGTTCAGTTGGTTTTAAATGTGGTTAACTATATTTATAGTTTTTCTTATCAGATATATGCAGATAAATAAAAACGTTTGGCTGTTAGAAAAAAAACAACTGAAGCCAACAGCTAGCATTTATTCTACTACATTTCATCGTCCACAAAGTAAATATACGAGTATGATTGGGCGATTTGATGTACAAATCATTTTTGTAATCAACGAATACTTACATTTCGGTCTTGTTTTCAAATATTTATCATTCAATTTCCACCCAGTTAATTCATGATATTCAAACTCCACGGTGTCTACACATACATTTTCTCACACGATAGATTAAAAAGCTTTATATTATGTTTACATTTTACAAGCAGCATTTTTACGCAGTCTTTGATAAATATTTGCTCTTTGTATATACAAACTGAAATGAAGTGAAAACATTATTTCCAATTACTGCCAGTTAGTATCACTCAAAGTTACCGAGCTATTGAATTGATTTACTTGTTTTATTCATTCAGGTCATTTCACTTTAGTATTGGAAAATTGTATTGATTATGATCATTAAAATGAATGTTAGGTTGTTTCAAAAGTTTTGTCCGTTTCAATGTCATGTATTTTTCTAGTTCCATATCTCAATAAATATGAATGTTAGAGCGGCGCTCTAAGATTTCAATACCATTTTTGTAGAACGATTTATCTTTTGCTTCAAAATAGGACTCAGTTTCAGCAATAAACTCTTTCTTTGAGCGGAATTTCTTACCGGTGAGCATTTTTGAAGATTGGTACTGACTGAAAGAGCTGTCGCTACCCTACGAATTATAACTCTCAGAAGTCGAAGCTTGGATGAACTGAGGACTAACGAGGTCTTACCCTTTAACGTGTGATTCCTAACGCGGGTTGGACGATATCAAGTGAAAATCGATCGTCCAGCCTGTGGCTTGATTCACCGATTCACACAGTGGTCGATTTAGTGAGTGGAGCAAAGCAACCACGTTAACTTGACCGGCTACCGTTCTAACTACGAAGAGGTCCGATTCTGCTCCGCGACAACGTCCGTCCGCAAGTTTCACAAATAACCCACCTATCCCCAACCGACTACCATATTTTTAAGCACTACGATAACTTTCTCACCGGTAGAGCCTTCGTCGACTTTATCGAATTTCGAGCACACAATGTTCATGCTGATAGAATCTATGTGTTACGTTGACAAAAAGAACACTGATTTAAATGGAGTTCATTTCGTTTAAATTCAATAACTATTCACTGAGATACTGCAGTTAGTAGATTCATAAAAACGGACAAAACTTTTGGAACAACCTAATATTATGATGGTTTAGCGCACAGATATGTTAAGTTACAATTTGGTGATTTCCCAGTATTTGAATTTACCAAATTCAATAACAAAAATCGGCTATTGTACACTTCTCTATCATTAACGATAATGGAGTTTTCAAATAAGTGACAAAGCAAATAACTTCATTTCAGATATTCAGTGGGTAAGTAATTAAAAAAATAACAATTTAATAATTATTTGAGTCACTTAACACATTTGGAAACTAACCCCAGGTACTTACCTCATTTGTATGATTACTTGCGTGTAATGACTTAATTGATACTTAACTATTCAAATTGAATGAAATAATCTCAGTGGAAGAAACAAATATTTATTCACAACGAAGGTGGCAGTTCTTAAAAAAAAGTTCTAGATTCTAGACCATTATATTATTTCAACATCGTCATCAGATTCTGAGGCGACGTTCATTATTTGGTTGGCCGTCAATATTTCTTCTATGAAATTCCTATAATTTTCAGGAATTACTTTCAATTTCAAGAGATGTATGAGATCGCTTTTCTTAGCTTTCGTTACCGACAGTTTGGAGGTATACATCTGTTTCAAATTAAGAGATGACCAATCCAAAGTCGTTTTTTGCTTCATTCTTGTCGTAATCTTTTCATTTGGTAGTTTTTGTGTGTTAATTTCTAAAAAGGTTTGTTCTGATAGATCGTACTTATAATGAATAATCGTTGGCTTGCTCTTCTGAACTCTAATCCATTTAATATGCAGCCAGTTAACTTTTTCGATTTGGGTATTAACTTTAACATTGAACACATTTCCTGAAACAACTCCTTTAATATCACCAGTACTACCCTTCTTTCTATTGCACTCATCACCATTTTTGGCTGTATCCATGATGGTGAAATTGTAAACATGAGTTTACGTTTTTAATAAATATTATTATCTCCCGAATACGGAACACTCAAAACTGATTCAAGATCAAAAGTTATTGATCTGTAGGTGATACCTTTATCAGCTATCGTCTTCAGCTCATCCAAAGACATTATTTTCATAGCTTCCTCTTCTCGCTTTTTATGTTCATCCCAGTTGTCTTACAAAATAGTTCTATCAGTGGAAGAATGGTAGGCATTACATATAGTACACTGATCCTGTTTAGAAACGAAGAATGACAGTGATGGATCATATTATGAAAGGAAAATATTGTGGTATACAGAAGATGACACTTGTGTAATGTTCCTTTCTTTAGAATAGTCATCTTGGTATAGCCGATACATACGGGACGAACTCAACTCGGGTACTGAATAGTCTTCGCGTATCTTTTCTTCAATTTACAGCCACTATTTTTTCTTCTGGGGTTGCATTATAAACTGTGTTTCTTAAAGATCTAACATCACATCCTGTTTATGATCTAGACTCACTTGTTTTATTCGTGCAAAGCTCAACCACCCTGTGACTTATAGCTAAATAAGGAACACAAATGTTGTAAGTGATCACCTTGCACAAGTGCGTATATCTAACTACATCCAAACTTAACGTACCACAGGTGTCAAGGGCACTCACCACGATTATGAGTCTTTTCATCGGTACTTAACACATTTAATCAACTCCACTACGATGATTTTGACTTTGACATCAACTATATATTCTGAGACGTACCTGACTTAGTTTACACCAGAATTGTACTTAACACATTTGTGCGCTAAACCATAACTGAATTCTATCATATAGGTTGAAACAAGTTGAAAAATTTACAGCAATTGAGACTTATTTGAACGGCAAATTACTGGAAAACTGTTCTTGCTCATGATCATTTTATCACTTGACATCAAATAACATTGCTGGAATTCTAAATGCTCCATTATTATATCATTAGAATATGGTATTGGAGTCTTCGACTTTGGTCGAATAAAGAACACTTTTCCCACATTAGGAAAGTACAGCACGAAGGAACAACTTGGAAAATCTCTTAGAGCCGTTGTTTCATTCTCTATATTTCTCGTGCATAATTACATCCATCTCTTGACAAGTCGTTTGAAATATGACGACACGCCTTTCTGTAGATTCGAATCGGTCCTCCCATGCTTCGACTTCAACTTTCCCAACTGTCCTAATGAACAATTTTTACTTTGTCGGCCTTGGATTTCATTCTCTTCGCTGTCTGTGTGTTTCTCTTCTCATGCGCCTTCGAGAATTATAATGAGATGATTTTATTGACGTCGGTAACTCGATATCTTCTAGCGCCAACTGGTTTCAGGACAATAATTAAATTATTATTTGATTTAAAGACTAGGACTTTTCAGTTTCTTCACCACCGTGTTGCTTGGAATAATCTGTTGAAAATGATGATGAATATGTTGAAACTATTAAAAAAATCTCACCAATCAGTCACCATATCCACACAATGATGAAAGTGCAATCTGGTTGAAATTGCAATTGTGAAAAAGCCTGCTTACAAATTTCGAAATTTGACATAAACTATGAAAAATAGAAATTCTGCAACTTCTCTGAAATATTACTCAGTTTTAAATTTATATTATGAGACAATATTTATTGCTATTATATCTCTTTTGCTGAGAATAGTTAAATAAGTTTTCTGGGGCCAGTTGCTTCTTCAAGGGGCAGTTTTGTTACCTATATAAGCAATTCAAACTTAATTTTTCTTGCAGTTTTGTCAGAACAACCACAATAATCATAACGCTCAAGGTTCGATATGCACAATTTACTAAGGTCAACCTCAGTTCTATCATTGAAAGGCAGGCCTAAGTGTAATTAAACCCGGACATCTTCCTTTACGAAGGAGCCATTCGTGAGATGGAGAGAAAACTCAAACTACCAACATCAATGAAAACGAACTTTAGTAGTACCAAGGACCAAGCTGGCATCAAGAAGCATTTACATGAGTTCTAGAAGTAACCACTTCTTGACCTAACATTAGATCCTGAATCCATGCTAGTACAGATTTGTAAGTAAATTGTCGATAATCGCCGATTATGGACGAGAAAGAGAAATATTATACTCTATTTTAGGAAGTACTCTTTCAAAGTAATTGTCTTTTCGAAACGAAGACCTTAGATGAAGACATTGCTAGGAAGAGATATAGTTCCTTACGTCCTATGCGAATATAGAGCTTTGGATAACAAGAGTCAGGTACTTATGAACAACCGAAGCAGTCTAGCAAAATATGATAAATATCCAAAAAGTTCCTGCACCAATTTGTTCTAGAAACAAGACAGATGGAATGGGTATCATGGAAAGAATGTAGGAATAATTAGCTAATAATGCTGCAGTGCTGTCTAGAGTCTTGGAAGAAATCAGCAGTAAAGCGATATTTTTAAAACAAGTTGGGAACACTGATGTTGGAATGATTATTAGAAATAAAAAAAAACGCAAATGGCTGCAGCGCAACCTTAGGGAAAAATAATAATAATGATTTATTCAGAAATATACAATGATTCAAAAGCACAGGGTACTGATTGACATGAATAAGTTAGAATCTACAGGAGGCGCTTGGCTATGATTAGATTATTCAGTTTTTGTTGGCAGAGTTTATACTTTTTAATGCTCTCGTCGTTTGGGTTTTCATGATTTTCTATTTCGTTCGTTCTGTTTCAATCTGATAGTCTTAGTAGATGTTTGAACATTATTACTGGAATGTATTTCTGTCTTCTAACATTCTTCTGAGCTTTCCGATACCCAAAAAAGATTTGAACTGTGCAGGCCTCACCAACTTTTGGTTCAGCTATAATTTGCTTTGAGCAATAGTGGTGAAATGGTAGGTGATGTATATGTTTTATTAATTTGTGGATAGTAGGCAATGGATTCTGATTGGCTTTTGTCGAAAATATAAAACATTGTGGGCCCTTTGAAGCCTTTTTGTACACATGAGTTGAAATAAATATAATATCAATTATAATTGTTCGTTCCGTTAAACAGCTGACGAACGTCAACCCTCAGAAGTCGAAACTTGTGCGAGCAATGGATTAACGAGGCCTTACCTTTTAACGTGCGATTACCCAGCACGGTGGCCCGGCAGGGAATCGAACCCCGGTCTTCCACTTGAAAGGCGGATGTGCTAACCTCTACACTACCGAGACCACTTATAATGACGCTTTCATTTCAATGATGATAGAACTTTTCCTTTTAGAGTATTATGCGCGTACTATCTAAAATTGAAGAAAAGCAGGTTATGAAATCATGTTGTGTGATACGTTGCTGTATTCACGATGAAAAATGGAGTTGTTGCAGGGTATACTTTAGTTTCGGCTCATATAAAAATACTAAGTTGATGATGTTTTCTAAAAGACGAAACGTCGCAGAGAAATTCTGCTTACGTTATCGTGTAGTCCTTAAAAAGTGGCCATGGCAAAGTGCAATTTGTTTTACATTTCCTTTGAAAATAAAGCTAAGAGAAAATAGAAACGAAATTCTCTAATTTCGGTTTTTCTCGGATATCTCCCAAACTACTTGGAACTTTCTAAATGGCATATAAATGCGCTACTTTCATGTAATTCAATCGACCCCGTATCACTTACCGTTTCCGATACACCCATGCTGTTCATTCTTATTTTTTTACCAAAAATTAATAAAGGAGAAAATACTTCGAATGTGGTTATTTCCAGGTTCGAACAAAATTTTGTTTAAAAAATAGTATTGGTAGAACAGTAAATGTATTTCCAAAGATTTTACTTCTATTTTTAATAGTTATTTGAATATTTCTCTGAAATAATTTTAGAACTATCTTTCTGTATTATCAGAAAATATTGTGTGCGAGAGTTCGAAATCATTTACAAAGTTGCGTTTATTGCAGCATCAAGAGTGATATACAGCGTGAACAAAAACTCGACGCGCTCATAAATTTCATTCCGCCATTTCATTTAATAGTTCCATGTACCATCTTTTATATTTCCGGTTAGAATCTTCTGACATTCATGTGCCAGGACAGAAGGGCGTGAGCAAATATTTTTTTTGTAGTCGGCATCGGCTTTTGTTTATTTGAGGACATCGGAAGGTCTTTGTAGTCGCTTTTCGTTATCTCAGATTCGGGAGTTTATGAAAGCTCACAGTTAGTAAAATGGGCAAGGATCAACCCACATTTGTATATTTAGGTAAGGCTACTCGAATTTTGAGCGTTTATTATTAAAGATTTGACTTTTCTGCACCCTCTATTAAGGGTTGTGACGTCTGCACTTGACGGATTGAGGTTCATTGTACAGGGTGTCGAGAAGAGTCTTGCAGTTCCTGTGTATGGAAACAGTGCTTGTTTTGGATTTATTAGAACAATGTTCAATTGTATAACTACCTATAGTTGTAGGAACTTCTTTGATAAATTCATTGTTCCAACATTGAACTAGTTTATTTTTACTCAACTTTAGAGTCCATGACTTGGTACACTAACGTATTTCTATTCTGCGTATTCTGAGTTCTCAGTAACATATAAGTCCAATAATTACTCTGGTCCTTCAATTATTGTTCCATAAAAAAGTATTGAGAATAAACGAAAAAATTGTAGTTTAATATTGTATGCTAAACACAGTATGTTTAAGCATATCAAGTGCAAACATACCAAGTGGTTTAGATAATCAATTTATGTTGATTTTATAAAAATAACACTGCCGTAGCTACGCTTAATATTTTCAAGTATTCCAAATATCTAATGATTTTCCTGATATTACATCAAACTGGTTTATAGTTATTCAGCACATAATTTTCAACTCTCTTAAATATAGGTTGTGTGAGAACAGTCTTTCAGCAGACATAATAAATATTAGGTTAGAGTGAATAGTGTAGACCAAATTTAAAAATCGAGCGATATATACAGAGTGACCCATTTAAGATGAAAACACCCTTATGAAATCTTTATTTCCCAGCCGATTTGAATTTTTTTTTGCAATAGATAGGCATTCAAAAAATCTACTAGGATACCACATTTCATGAATCATTCGTCATTTTCAGGGCCAACTGTTCATATTATTCAGGGCCAAAAATTTTAAAAAAATGTTTACGATTTTTTTATGTGAAAGTTACGTAGAGATGCATCCAATAATAAAAAATGTATAAGTGAATAAAATTAGAAAAATATGCTGTTAATCAACCCACCACTTCAATTCCAGAAGTTTTATCTAAGTTCTGACTACACCACTGGATAAAGGAGGTCTTGAGATATGACTTGAACATTTCAACAAAATATGTTCATCAAGGAAAAAATTATAAGGGAGTAATGGAATTCCTGCAAAATTCTGAGTACACCACTGCTCCTATTCCACGTTTACTTTATTGTTCACTGGCACCCCCAAAAAAAAGTTATTGTAAGTATATGCTAGTGATGCGTATACGCAACATGTGTATTTACCCCAAATTCTTTTACTTTATGATATGCTGTTGCGTGTGCCCAATATTGACTCTAAATGGGTTAATGGAATGAGCAAGTAGGCTGCGACTAGTTTATAATCTATTTTATATTATTATACGTATTTCTGGAGATAATTACCGAAGTGAAAGAGAAATAACTAGAATATTCAATGAAAGACACCCAAATCGTCCAACCATAAACAACAGCACAGTACATAAAATTAACCAAGTATTCAGTCGAACTGGAGCTGTATCCACATTTTGAAGAATAATATACGAAAAAAGAATTAAAATAATCAGACTATATTAGATTATTTCAGGAGTAATCCAAACAATAGTTTGAGGGTGGCAAGCTTGGATTCAAACTTACCTGGGGAGAATATTAGGCGATGTCTGCGAAAAAACAAATTGAAGCCATTTAAACCAAAATTTTTGCACACTCTAGAACACCTAGAACCAGGTGATCAAGAAAAACGTTTGTAATTTTGCTGGTGGGCCCAGGGCGAGTAGGTACCTTAATGACAGACATTTTTTGAGGAATATTTTATTCGGTGATGAAGCTAGTATCACAACAAATGGGGTGGTTTCATCAAAAAATATTCGATATTGGGCTACTGGATATCCTATCATATTTTTCAAATTGCATTCACTTTTTTATTAATTTTATTATTGGATGCATGTCTTCGTAACTTTGACATATATCATTTGAAAACGTGTGTATTACGTGTTTGTTAACATTTTTGGGACCATGTTCTTGCAAAAAAAAATGTTTCAATAAATGAAACTACAATCAATTATGATTTTTTTATCAATAAACAGAAGTCCAGTTTATATTTTTCTATAGACCTTCATTTCCAATAGAACAATATGAAATGATAGGTATATTAACTATTTGATTGAACGAGATAAAGCAGCTTTTGTTGATAGGACATGAAAACGAAAAAAAAAGAATGTTTATTTTAAATGAAATAATTTTGATGAAGGAACGCTATTTTTCGTCTGTGCTTCACTCAATGCTAAAAGTTACAATGGCGTTCATTGAATATATTCAATAACGATTTTAAGATCATATCTAGTTTGGAAACTAGTGTATGCTAAAGAACCCACTCTTTATGCTCGTTTCTTTCATTCACTGCATCAATGTCCTCCACAGGCCGTAAAACACTTAATTGTTCAATAGACACTGAACAGCCATCTAAATCCCATTTAATACAAAAAGCAGGCACACAATTCTAACAGAAATATCCATTAAACATATTCTTCAGGTCAGAGGGTTGGCTGCCACCCCGGTGTTTTTCTTCTAAAAACTATCATTAAAGTGAGCCTGTATTTGTCATTAGATTGTCCTGCACAAACAAGATCTATTCGCCAGCATCCAAACTATTCTTCATCACGGACGATTCTATGAAATAACTGACCTAACTCACTGGAACGGACAAGGTACATAAAATTGGTCTTTGACGGATGTATTTATGGCTCTCGGACAGTCTGGGTTTTTGGACGAAGATCACGTTTTCTTTGTTGGACAGGTAGGCTGGTAGAGACAATCGCCATTTTGAGGTCTTCCGGAGGTGAATTTGATTGGACAGGTGAATCAGCGTAGTATGTCGGACTAGACAGGTGGAACTTGAAGTAGTTGGTTTCACCTGTTCTGTATCAGTATTGGTCGTCTTTGTGTACATTCTTCTTTCCGTGGAGTGGGAGAACACTTTTGATTAGGGCAGGTGTCCATTTTCTAGACTCCCGAAATGATATATACAATTAATTGATATTTTTGTAATACTTTTGGTAAAAATGGATAATTTTGTGATTATGATTCACTCACCCTAAATATGTCGTATGATATTAATACTCTAAAATAATAGTGAAACATATCACTTTTACTTTTCAGGAGACACATTTTTACATAAAAATCAACCCATTATCAGCCACCTCCTCTCTACAGCAACCTTCATGTCAAAAATTTCAAACAAAAATAATAGCCGAGTGATAATCTTATTTGAAAAATTTGCGAAGAATAAAAACTCAAAGTCGTCTCCACAATTTGATGTCACCATCAGATATTAGAACGGTAAAACCATCAATCAAAATCAGTACATGTTTCGAACCTGTATAGGTACATCATCAGCTAATATTTAAAATTATGGAAAAAAATATTTTATTTTATAACGGAGAAAAGAAAATTAATTCATATTACTAATGAAACAAGTAGTCACAATGACATATTAATAATGAAAAAATATTTTTCATATAGTAGAAAAAGGAGAAATTTATAAAATCATATTTCTCAGTAATTGAACTATGGGCGGCTTGAAGCCTTTGTACCCACTCATTACCATCAAAAACTTCAATCAGTACATGAAAACGACTCAAGTCGTCATGTTATAAATTTCTCCTTTTTCTACTACATAAAAAATATTTTTTCATTATTAATATGTCATTGTGAATATTTGTTTCATTAGTAATATGAATCAATTTTCTTTTCTCCGTTATAAAATGAAATATTTTCCTCTACATAATTTCAAATATTAGCTATATAGGTTCGAAACATGTACTGATTCTGATTGATGGTTTTACCGTTCTAACATCTGATGGTGAGATTAAATTGTGGAGACGACTTTGAGTTTTTATTCTTCGCAAATCTACTGCACTCCACTTTGAGACATAATGGAATTCTACCAGAGGTTATTTGAAAGATATTTCATTTCTTTATCCAGCCCTGTGAAATTCTTGACATTACATTGACATTCTTCAAGCAAGTAAAGATGGTGAAATCTGTCTGTAACTAAGCATCAGAAGTGAGTAGTTCACAGAGTTATTCATCGACATAAATTCCTTACGAAACGAAAATGATTTCGATAGAAGATTTGAAGTTTGTAAGATCTCGGAACACAACAAGCTTATTCCAGCTCTGTTAAATACCACATATTTTTCGAATAAATATACTTTTTATCTCAATTGGGCAAGTTAACATTTTCGAGATTGTTATAATTTCCAAAATGTCACTTCAAATTCATGCTTGGGCCATTCTTTATGGAAACAAACCTGAATGATGATATTTCAATTCGCTGAATAATCAAGTTATGCATAGCAATGAAAACGCCATCCAGTTAAATCCTCTGTTGCAAAATGGAGTAGTTTTTCAACAAAATACGTAGTACTAGTGCGATTTTTTTTTTCGATAATAACTCTTCGGGTCGATGGATTGTAAGGGGGGGTTGTACAGAATCGCCACCAGGATTCCACGATTTGATAACCCTGGACTTTTTCTAAGAAGATAATTGAAGTCAAAAGTCTACAAAACGCAGCCAACTACCGTAAATAGTTTATAATATTTTATGAAAATTAGTGGTATTCAGTTCGAAAATTTGATGATGTAAATTTTTCTGTTTAGTTTCACTTTCTAGTTCAGAGTTAAATACAGACAAAGAAAAGTAGGTATTTCACGATTTTATTACAGTTCCGATATGAAATTACCAATTTTTGTGAAAAGATTTTTCCCTGGCACTTATGTGGAGCGGTACTTGGCTAACCTGTATTTTACATACTTTGATACTTACATGTTTATACAAAAATATAAGTTGAATTTGTATTATTAATGAAATGGTCCATACAATAATTTTAGTTCTTCTTGAAAATACCATAGGGACCTACAATTATGACTTTTATTTGTAGTAACAGTTGTATTTTTTCAATCTAAAAGTATCACTTCAGTACATTTGACAATCATTTCCAACCGTTTTGGGAGGTGGTAACGTATTGGGACATTATTTGAATAGCTACTTATAAATAAAAAGGTTTCCCATAAGTCATGGTCCAAACTGAAGTAGGTGAGAGGAAGTAATTTCTGATAAAAAAATTTTATATAACATAGGATCACATTTCTCATGGTATTCGAGTTACCGAACCAACCTTTCTTCCGTAATTTTAATGTTTGTGATTATCACAAAAACTTTTATTTTTGCAAAAAACCCAAGGATAATGTTGTTCTCATCAAAGTGAAAATCTGTGAGACAAATTCAGCTACAATGCTTGTTTGAGACATTTTCAGATATATATATGTTCCGTAGTTTCAATCATATTATGTTTTTTGTAAATCAGGCTAACAGTTTCCAGAATGAAAATTCAAGTAATATTGAGAATTTTTTCTCTCAAAAATAATGGTCTACATGACTTACGCACTCCCACCTTGCATAAGTATCTAACCGCTCGCTTTTGCAAAACAAACACTGAATGAAAAAATTGTTGACTGCAAAATCCCCAGAAAGCAACACTATATTTCAGGTGAGACTCAATCAGGAAATGATTTACCATTTTTGTTGTGGATGAACCCAGTTCATTCGATACTTCTGGAAGCAAAATTGATATCCAGTTAATATATTGTATTTATAAAGAAAAGCTAAAATATGTTGGTCAAATTTTAATTTATCCATGAAGATTCCTGGACATTTGGATTGGTTTTTATTCTCAAGAATATCACCATTTAAGTATAAATTGTTAATATCACAGCTGAAGGTGAGTAAGTTTGTTTTTTTGATATTGAAGCACAAGTAGTTTGCGTCACACCATTTTTTCACAACTTCCAAATCACTAGAGATAGTTTCTTGCATATTTGAAGAATTTTTTCCATG
>WOGR01001996.1:0-18428 GCA_015342045.1 Leptinotarsa lineolata | reverse complement strand
GGCTGAGCTGAGTGTTTCTTTTCCAGTTCTTGAAAATAAGTCACACTTTTGTCTTTTTTATCTGAATGCATTTTATTCAAATGATTCTGTAGCCTTGAGGTTTTCATCGCTTCATTCGAAAATGTTTTTTGACAAAGAAGGCACATAGACGAAGATGGATTTGTGGGATTTTCAATAAATCCATATTTTATAAATTCCACGCTGAACTGCCGTTTCTTCTTTTTTGCTTCCGATATAATTTTGTCTACAAAAATGCCTAAGTAAAGAGTCGAGTATTAAATATATACTTACTAATGACACCACTCACAGTATTCACCACCGCACGTACAGCACTTTACCTAGCTAGTCGCTAACTAAATTCGCTTGTTTTCGTAATATCGTTGAATGATATTACTGGCTGGATGGCGCGCGCGATTTTATACGAGTCAGCGGGCGGGCCTAGTACTTTTGAGAATGGCGACTAGAAAATTCTCGCTTCGCATTGAAGCTAGCCGCCATCTATTGTACAGTTTGACAACTATCAGCCAGGAAATAGTTACTGTCTAGTCTCCTAGATGGCGTTACACGAGTAAACGCGCGTTGAGCGTAAAGGAGTGGTAAAGTTTGTGTTAAAAGCAAAAAACCATTTTTAAATTAGTCATCGCCCCCTTAAACCGCTTCAACGCCCCCCAATCTTGTCTGTGCCCTTTACTCCCCCCCTATAGGCCTCCAGCGCCCACTAGGGGGCGTTATTGCCCACTTTGAGAAAGACTGGTGTAGATTAGTTGATACATAAACTAGCCCAATAAAGGATATAGGCTAGTTTATAAAACCATATTTAAAAGTTTCTGAAATAAAGTTGAAACATTTTGATCAATTGTAGTTTTGCTGGGTTATTTTCAGTGATCAATATTGATGTAATTTTTTGTTATTTTTGTCCGATCTACTATCAGCTCTTGATTCTACAAGGTATGTTCATAAAATAATGGGATTTTCGTTTTTTGAAAAAAATGTTGCTTCACACAGCGTTTAACTTGTAGGTAGTACTTCTCACTGACCGTTTGACACATGGCAAGAAATAATGATGTCCTACAGAGAATAACCTTCACGTTTGACTGAACTTGTCGAGCATTTTTCGATCTTCGCTAGCCAAAATGCCTCCTCTGGGACGATTGAGCATTAGTTTTTGTCGTCATATTCGTAAATCCATGTTCCTGTCACCTGTTATAATACGTTTTGGTTATTATGACATGAGCCAATCGATATGCCAACATCATCAGCGACATCATCGGCAGTTGTTTATAACCAGTTCACTTTTTCCACGTTTTCATCGGTTGTTGATTAGCTGGAGCGTCCGGGGCGTTCGTCATCTTCAACGTCTTCAAGGCTAACTGGAAAACGCTTATACAACTCGTAAACTTTTATGTATATCGAAGCATTTCACACACTTTGTTATACGCAAAAATTTGTTTTAACAAACAAAACTCGCCGAACACTCGAAAACAATGACAAAGTAGACATTGAATACATATGAAAATTTTATCATGTTTCAGGGGCATGTATACCAAAATAATAAAAAAGTGACAATTGGACTCTCCAAATCCGTGATATTTAAAAATTTCCGTAATCTTTTTAACAACTCGTTTGGCGATTTTTCTAAATCATGAAATTTTCTTCGTTTCAAACTCCAAAAATTTCATTATCCTCTTTTATTTTCGCTGCTTGGAACTAACAGAGAAAGGTAAATTTTTTTCCAAAGATATCTTAATAGTTTTAGAGCTTTATTCAACTTTCTTTTTCTTTTATTCAGAAATGATTAAATGAAAAACACCTCCTTTTTCCTTATAGGGATTTTGCTTACGTTGCAAGAGATCGAATGACACGTAAACACATGTGCCACGTCTTCAGATGCGACATGCCCGCACGAACCATCGCCAATACTCTGAGGGATATTTGCAAAAAGATCATGATAGAAAGGAGTTTGCATCAGAATCTGGGAAAGGCCATAGACATAAACGGAAAAACTCTCGCTACCAGACCAAATAATCTCCCAACCGAACACAGACGTCCTACTAGAAATTCTCAAATATTTGCTTGTAAGTATAAGACCAGTGTGTATAGAGGTTGTTCAGGTATTTACTAAAGGAAAGTTATTCAATTTGTTATGCAATTATACGAATTTTATCACTTGCAAAACGAGGCACTTTTTTACATGCTATTTCTTACTTTATGACTAATTTGATAAAAGCATGTTTAGCGAACCGAATATTATATACAAAAACATATCAAACACATATCTTATAGTATTCAATTATTCAATTTATTACCACTTCAACTGTCAACAAAGTATCTTACTGCCATCCTTACTCTTTTCGTATTCAAACCAGTTCCTTCTACTTTTTTATTTAAGTTTCAATTATATTGGAATTTTATGTAAAACCTGTTGGAAGTGTTTTCCTACTTTTAGATTTTTTTAAATGCAATGATTTGTATTCTAGGTAGGTCGGAGAGTTCTAAGTCATAATAGGTCATGAATCAGAGGTCAGGTTGGGGTATTTGTAACACACTTCAATTACTTGTATCATCCCAGTTTCTTATCCCTTGCATGTTCTGATTTTTCCTCAAAGTCGAGTTTCCCATCAGTGAAGTTATATCTAAACCTCGATACCTATTGGCAGAATATGGTTTCAGTATTTTTCCGTTCTCAACTCTGATTATTGTGACTGATTCATTTTAGCATATTCTTTTGTTTTTCTGTTGCATCAGACGTTTCCTTTTACAGCTCAGTCATTTCCGACGCCAATGGAAGAACCAAAGAAAATACTCCGAGCCCAGTATCTCGGTAGCACGCAGGTGTCCAGTGCTACTGGCATGGACATTCTCAATGAATCTATAGAGAGACTCGTCTCTAGTGTACCCGTGGAACAGTGGCAGCCTGTTAATATATCGATAGCACCTTCTATGATAAGCATTCATCATCCAAGTGTGAGTAATCACAATTATATTTATTTCATCTAATAATATAAAAGTAAATAAACACTTCTATAGAAGCAATGTATTTGGTCCTGTAAAAGTATTTGCAAACTATATTCGATGCGAGTAACTATCAGAAAAAAACTGGCATGCCGCAGGGTTCATGGTTAAGTCCTATCCTATTTTTGTTGTATAACAACAATCTATCTAAGATCTGTCAATTTCATTCTTTTTGCTCTTCGTCAAACTTGTGGAATACAAAAAATTCACTCTAGTTTCATAAAACAAGATCATCGGATTTGAAACAGTTGGTGTAATTGTAATTTATTATTTTTAAAAATTAAATAAAATTCACCTGATACTTGATGAAAGTCCTTATTAACAGTAACTGATATTGATAATGGTCAGTTAGTGTATTATCATTTTATGTTTCATAACAAAACATTATATCATTCGAATACTTGTTTGATAAAATTCCTATAAATGATGCTATCATAAAAAATAAATTAAACATAATAATTTCTGGAAGCATTAATTGATGTTTTATCGAAATTTGATATCCAAAGATGTCCTCTAAATTGTGAGTAAGATATCTTTGGTATCATATAGTAAGATTAGTGTTAGGCTCCAACTTTGTGAAAGCTTGTTTCTTTTCTATTTGTACTGCAAAAGGTGTCAGAGATTCTTGTAGAAATCTCCGTATCGTATTAAGCCTGACTTTGACCTTAAGCTCGGTTAATTCGTGAATTTCATATGCATCGTAACAAAAATTAGCCTCCAGCCCGCTTAAAATTGAGTCCTATACTTTGCCAGCTCAAAGCTCGTGAGAGTTCTGTTAATTTTTTTTTTATCTTTCATTTAGCTATTCGGATTCACTTCGTATAGACTATACCTGATATTTGTGAAAAATATTTTCTTTTCCACAGGACGACCGCCTCCTAGCAGAATGTAGAGTTAGATATCTATCTTTTCTTGGGATAGGAAAAGTAATCAAACACTGTGCTTTCATCATGCACACTGCACAGGACACTTTCGTGTCTCATGTTTTTTATTGCGAACCTTCTTCGGGCGCTTTATGTAAAACTATTGAAGCAGCTTGCAAGGTGAGAAAGTATTTTAGAAATTCGTTGATTTGTTAACTTTCTATGTGATACCATTTTTTAAATATATCTCATTGTTCTACTTGCAATGTTTTGTTCTGTTTTGAATATTTTTTACTTTTTCGACATTTCAGCTGAGGTATCAGAAATGCTTGGACGCACACCCTCAAGGATTGGGAGGTAGTAATACGAATTTGAGCACGCCTGGCAGCAGTATTGGAGCAGCTTTGAAATCAATTGTAGGATCCCTAAGAGGTCGAAAGAGTAAAAGCGCGGAATCCTGAGACCAGGGAACATCTCTGCAGGTATATCGATCATAAATATTTCTACATCATAAATATTTCGAGAACAATATAGGGCTTGGAGTGGGACCCTAAGGGATTCTAAAAGCTTATTATTGCAAGAAAAAAACTGCAGAAACAAATTTTTTGAATGGTGGTGTTGTATTTTCTTTGGAAAATAAACTCTCAGTTCGGTGGTACAGAAAATTCATTGAGGTGATTTTTTGCTATCCTAAAACTATACCAGAATTAGAGTATACTTATGTTGCTCGGTTAGTAAATAATTGACACCATTTAGGCCATTTAGGAAATGACTTGGGACCCATTATCACCCCATAAATTTATTAGTTACCCAAAAACTGACTATTTTTTCAGCAATATCAGTTATCCCACTTCTGTAACCAAATGCTTTGTTTCTGGGTTTTTAAAAGGTAGTATATTAAGGTTGAGACAATGAAATAATTGCACACGCGTCATAAACAAAATACGTGGTAAAACATACTTTTATATAGCATCCTTTTCTTCTTCAAGTGAAAAAGGAAAACAAGACAGTTAACGTTTGCATTTAGTCAAAGAGAGCTTTCATTTGGATAATAGTCAGTACTTTGAAGTGAGATAGTTGAACAATGGTGAGTTATCAGCAATTTCTTTGATTTTCAGACAGTTTACATTGTTATATGTTATTCAATGAAAAGTTCCTACGATTTCACCACTTATAGAATGCAGGCACTTCATATTTCAAAGTAAGTAAATTTTATATCGTAAATCTGAATTTTAACCTGAATTATACCTTAAGTTCCACATAGTGTAAAATTCAAATTGCAGATATCGGAGTTGAACAACGGAATATAAGATATAATTTTAGAGAATAATTCATAAGATGCTGACAAATTTCATGAAATTAACCCAATATAATAACATCATTGAATTTTCAAAATTATAGCAGATGTTTCCATTGTTCGGGGCAGTAGTCACATCGTTTGGCTTTCTTTAGTTTGTGTCAGTTTGTGGAGTCATATCAAATGCACAGACTGATGACGTATGCGCATTCATTCATCGTCTCAACTGTATTTAGTTGACTTGTTCATTTTCACAAACAAATCAAAAATTAAACAAATGTCAAGAATATTTGACATTTTATATACATTAAATTTCCATACAAGTTCAACACACTGTTTCTTGGAAACAGTGCATTTTCGGGTAAACACACCCTCACATTATCTCACCGCAAATAGAAAACTCCCTGTATATGAATGTGGTTAATTCACTAATTGGTGAAAATGAATTTTTTTCCGGAAGCGTGTCGATCAGATGAAATGAAGTTGAATGATTCCAAGAAATCAATTGCTCTTCTGTTGTAGCAAATTTTGAATATTTTCGCTACTCGATTTCATAGTTGATATTTCAATAGTTTACAGGTTCATTCATAACCAATTTATTTTTTTATACTCGGGTGGACTTTAATAATTTCAAGCTATTTGGATTATCACTTTTTGAGATTGAGATGTGATACGAAAGAGGAGTGCATACGGCATTAGCCACGGCACTTAGAATATGACCACTAATTTCATCAATACCTGCTGCAGGTTTTCAGTATGTTGCTTGAATTAGAGAAGTTGGATTCAGAAAAAAAAATGTTCATGAGCAGAAAGTTCAATATTTTCATAGTTTCGTTATACGATAAATAAATGACAATAAATTATGTTTACAAAGGTGATAGTTCTGTTGTTACAAATTTAATGAGAGTTGAAATTGTTCAAAATAATCGGATATATATAACACAGTATACATAAATGGAAATACATTTGTAAAAAGCAGATGAAATGATCTTCAATTCTTGGGATTTTTGTGTCTACTCACACACAGGATTATATATTTGCAGGGGACAAGTTTCAAAGAAGTAGTTAATTTTGATGCATTTTACTTAAAACTAAGAGTTCCGACAATATAATAATACACGCTCGTGGAGAGACAGTATTTTTCTTCTGGTGAGGTTCCAAATTCTACTTATCAAATATAATAATTATTTTCTTTATTTCAGGACTGTGGCATAGATCCTGTGGAGCGTGAAGTGATCAGACACAGGCACTTGCAATCACCCCTAACACCGAAGTATTTTAGTACTAGTCTACCCTCGGCGGCTAACCTCAGCTCCCCTCCCTCTCCCGCGTCGGAAGTAAGACGTACGCACGTCTCCCGTCGGGATTCTATCAACTGAACCTCCATCTCCTCTGCCTCCTTCTTCCCCTTTGATTTACCCCTTTCGATGTTTCCCGATCTGACGAGCAAGTAGGTTAAGACTTATGTAACTAAATATGAAATTGTTGAACTGTTTCGAGGTTAGGTACCGTCGGATCACGAATTATTCTGAAAAGTAGTCAGAGAAAATAGGATATTGAATTTTTTGATAAATATTATTTTCACTTTACTGATAAAAGTTGTTTATTTTCACTTGGTGAATTCAAAATTCAATTTCACATATGAATTTCCTGAGAATATCGAATCAATAAGTCTCGTTCAATATTGGTGTCGCTCAATCCTGCACAATATTGAAAAATAAACATATTTCTGTTTTTTCTCACATTTTCAACAAGAGGGACCTTGACATACAAAATGTCCGAATACATTTGATAAATAATGGATTCATGAACAAGTTAATTTAAATAAAAGTTGGCTAAGAAAGTAGGGTTGTTATTGGCTGTACAATTGTAACATTTGCTATACTTTCCATTTTTTCAGTCAGTTCACTGCTACAGCATTCCTGATTTAGTTCACACAAAGGTACACTCTGGCAAGAATATAATAAAAAGATTTTTTCAAGTAAGGAGTTTTGCCCCCTTTTTTTCTTCCATTAATACTTATTTTTATTCATCATTATCGAAAATGTTTGCCGCGGTTGTAGACAAAACATCAGTCGTAATAACCAGCAGAAATGTGGAAAATTTCGTAAAAATCAACCAGTAAGTCAACTCCCACTACTTTCATTCATAAATTCATTAAGTTCTCGATGACCTCGAATCGAAGTGCGGAGCCGATTTCGTTCTCTCACCATAAGCGTGCACTCATATAAAAACGAAATTCAAGGATATTATAGAAGATTTTGTGGTAAGTTACTTATTCCGTATGACGATGTCACCGGCTCTTCAAGAGCCCTATCCTTGGAACCATGCGGTCCACACATGTGTTGATATTCGACCGTTTATTATAACTAATCCGATGCCCGTGGTACCTTCGAATCCTTCGATACTACGGCACTGAACGCGTTGGATGAGAATCTCATCCTAAGAGTGGTTGAAAGTCCCTGCCTATTTCTATTCCACGTCTTGTGATGAATAACGTTTTTGACTTCGAAATTTGGAATCGACCTGTTATTGAATATGCCGCAAATTTTAGTAATTGCGTCAATCCACCACATCTCAGTGTTTGATTTTATCTTTTTATTAGGGAACACTATATCTGAACATTTTTGATCTTACCAGATATATTCCCTTCTTCATTCAACAGGTTATCTTTGCTTGCTTTTTATTTTTCTTCATTTTCAATTTTCCAATAGGCTTTCCCCTTCGTTATACAAAGTTATATCTGTGCTCGCTCACCTTTCCTACATTCTTTTTACAGATATTATTTTGCTTTTCTTAGCTGTTTCAATATGTGCAGTATTTCTAACTGGGTTTCCTTTTCAATTGTGAGAGGTTTTTGAAAGATCAAGAACCTGTATATGCAATGAATCACATATTAGGACAGACCTAAATGATATGCCCAAAAGCTTCGCTGGTGGATCTGTAATTTTTCTCAATGCCAATTTATGTCAAAACTGAATTATGTCTTTCTGGGGACTCGGTTCTTGATAGTGGATGCAAAATATTGAGAATTTAAATTTCATTTGTGATGCAGTATTGTCTCGCATCAAGACAACTCCATCATACCTTGATAAAAGACTCCTTATTTACGACGGCTACCAGGCCAGATAAATATAAAAATTCCATACAGCCAAATAGTTCTCATGTTGAGCAATGGCCAATAATCTATAACAAGAAAAAGCAGATACGATACCTTCACTACGTCTCTAATACAACCAGATGTTAGTAATTGTTCAATTTGATTAAGAAATACTAATTTCTAACCATATGAATCATCTCAAAATTAAAATACATGAGAAGAATAATTGGCTTTTTGTATTTTTTAGTTATATGCCCTCACCAGAACTTCTTTTATTCTACAAATTTCAAATTGAGGATTATTTCAATTGTTATTACATTGTGATTTAACTGTACCCAACCCGAGACATTCAAATGAAACTACTTACTGCCTTCTATTTATTGCCAAGTAGGTAAAACTACTTGCCTGATAGTTATTTTAAAATGAGTATATAGAATGTTTAATTCATTCCACATTTTTATATACTTTATATAGTGATATATCTTCAGTATCTAATTTTTTTTATTATTTTAATTAACATTTATATGTTTTAGTTGAAATTACCGTTTAATAGAATCAGTTGATAGTAACGCTGTGTTTATTGATTGTTTACTTTTGCTAACATTTCAACTAATACTGAAATTCTGCTATCAAATCGAGTTATGCATACTTTGATAAATTGACCGGTTCACTTACAATATAACTATTAAAGTAACCTCAACAGGTGATGGTTGAATGATTATTACAAGTTTCTTCAAGGCATGATCATTAAGGTTATGATTTTGAGGTTATTTTGTAAAGACCGTGTAAAAGCACTGAAAAAGTTGTAAACCTAGAGTGGAAATGAGGCATGTTGTTGGTGTTTTGGTTTTAGTGATGTAAATCCGAAGGTATTGTTCTGAAATCTTGTGGATAATTATTTATCAGAAAATGTGTCCACGCACAGCTTTTCCTAAAATCCAAAATCAGCAAAGAAATGAAAAATTATACTCAGAATCGAAAACTAATCTGCAAATCAATGTATGTTTACAGTAAATGCTTTAACATTGATGATTTTACCCTATAAATAAAAGTAACGTTCCAGTATCATCTCCAAAATCAACTATTTCCACCCATATTATTTCAACAACGGGTATTTTGAAAAAAAAAACGGTATAAAGTATGTTGTTTCATCATTTTCTAAACAGAGGCGACACACACTGTCGGTAAAGAATTTTTCAAATTAGTATTACTATAACTGATTTTGATTGTTACACGTTTTTGGACCATTTGTCATAATAATTCATTTGATTATATAATTTTAATTAGGTCATATATATTTTTTTCAAATTGACTCGTGAATCAACATTACTTTAATTTAAAAAACTTTGCTAATACCCTGAACCTTTGCTAGTTTTCTGTATCAGTCGTGATTTGTTGTGTTACTTAACTCCTTGACTGATATTTAAAATTATGTCATAAATAGGTTTCCTATTCTAATGCTTTCAAATGTTTTAATGGCGAAATCCAGTGACCAACCAGATAACACAAATTTACCCAAATTTGTTAAAAAGAGTGCTTTTATAACAAGCAGAAAGACCTAAAAAGTGAATTTGGGATTGAATGTGTACTAATATTTATTATTAGTCTAGTATTTAAAGACAATAATATTAATAATAGAAGTAATTCCTGAATCAACTATGATGCCACATGAAGTTGTTCCTCATAGTTCAATTATTGAGAAACTACCATTGAAAGGATTAATGACATTATGGTAGGATTTAAAATCCAAATGAGGTTCACTACAAACTAAAAATGATGTCCCAATTTATCAAACGTTACATAAATTGTCACATATTTTCACTCTGCACCGATTGTTATAGATAGCCAACAGAATCAACTCGGAGCATTTGCAATGGCCAGTGGATTTTAACATTTTATAAATTACTTCTAGAAGTTCCAAAATGTATGGGATTGCTTAAGAACCCTCCACCCAAGTTACTCGATTTGATAGCATTCCAAAATATTTGTATTCCGTTATTAATAAAATGGTTCGAGAACACAGGTAACATTACTAACCAAATTTTTTGTACTACATTTTGATGTTACATTCAGAGTATACTTATTGCCCTCACGAAGCAGTTGACCTGATCAATGTTGGTGTTATATCGCTAGAGAGACTGCTTTATTTGAGAGACAGCGAAGACTGTGTCAAATGGATGTTATCGAAGTTGAGCTGAAGTGGAAATTGTGTTCCTGGCTTCGAGAGGTCTTAATGTGATGTACAATGTTATTTTTACTTGGTCAGCCTTTGTTTATTTTCATTTAAGAATACGCTGACCCGTTACTTGGTGAAAATTATCGACACACGGTAGCATCATTAGTTAAACTGGTTATTTTTATTTGGATATTTCTTCAACATTATTTCCACTTCTAGTCTCAGATGTATCTTGCTCATCAACTTTATAGATGAACGTTCGCCATTGTACGTAATAAGACAATTTCATATTTAAAAATCTCTCAAAGAAACAAGATGTTAGAAATATGTGCACTATGCTACTTTGATTTTCCTTGCTTAACAAAAACTAACAATGTTATAACGCTTGTTTGTGGAACGTATTTGATTTTCGAGAAAATAAGCACCAAGAAAGAGTTCTCAACAAAAACTGTTATGTAATGGTGTCATCATATTGTGTACATATTTTCAAAAACGCTACTAAGACTGCTTCAAAGTCCTTTATATCTGCTTAGTGAAAGGCAACCAAATTAAATAATTTTTTATAAGAGGGCTATTTCATTTATATCCTACCACCACTGTTTCCCGTCATTTATTCAAGAAATTTCTAAAATGTAATGAATCATAATAAACTTTCATTTGCAGATGATCTTACCTTATTTTGATCAGAAACAACTGAAAATTCATTAGAAAGAAACAAAAACAATGATATAGAAAAGAAAATATTGGGAAATGGATCCAACTGATCACATGATCTTCAAACAAAAAAAATATGAATAATATTGAAGTGGATGTTGAAATTGAGTACAAATAAATCAACCAAATTGAAAAGCCCAATAAAAAAAAACTCAAGTATACAACGAATGGGAATAATAGAAGAAATAATCTTTTAGATACTAATATACAAATTCTAATGTATAATGCTCATATCCTGTCTCGAATTAGATATCAATGAAAGACATAAAAATATAATTGTCCGTTGAATGAGCAATGCTATATTCAAAAAACCATGGAATACTCCATCTTCAGAATTATACAAAATAACTGAAAATATGACTTTGAATCATTTCATACTTTTTAAAAATAATTCATATATAAATTTTAAAAAAATCAACAGTAATATTCCAAATTGCATGGACATAATTAAAAGTTCCCAATAATTTCCATCTTGATGAAATAAATACGAAAAAGGGAAAAAACAATCCAATTTCAAGTTGATCAATTTTAATATAATGCCCGAAAAAGTAAAAAGAGCTAAAACAGTACATACATTTTCTAAGGAAATCAGACAAGTTTTTTAGTTTAATGATGGTCATTAAATTATAATTGATTATATTTCTTGTTCATTTCAACTTGAACATGTTCTTACCTGCATTGTACTAGAAAATGTTCTACCACAATGTCTACAGCAAATATTAATGAAAGTTAAAAAATATTCCTGGATAATCCTGATCAGCAATTTATTTGTGAACATCTACGTATGATCGACCAATTTTTTGAAGAGATGTATATAATATTTATATTCTCTCACAAACGGGAGTGGGTGTGAAATTGAAAAATGGTTGGTAAAGGAAAACGGGGGGTCAGCAAAATGAGACTTCAATATTGAGTCCCAAGACGCCCGCAGGGTGAAGCGCCGTGTCATAGACCCACGACAGACAGATGGGAGGCGCCCCCGCTGATGTTAACAGGTGGGTATCTATCCAACAGAGCCTCATTTTAGAATTCAGTTTAAGACTTCCCACTTCTTGCCGAGGCTTACGCGAGAGTTATCGAGATGTTGCGATTCCGATACCTCATATCTAGGTGTACTAAGTGGGTGTTGCAGATTTATCACTAGTCCCTTGGAAAAAATGATAAAAAAAAAACAGACAAGAGTAATTCTGATATCACGAGTATACGTGATATCAGAATTACAGCCTTTCCATGAACTAAGCGCGATCGCTTTCGCGTTTAGGTGGCGCTGTGACGTCCCTCGTTAGCGGGCTTTTCGGTAGAAAGAACTTGAAGAATTTATTAAGACAAACTCCTGAAATGTTCAGTTACCGTCTCAACTTCTGCCAGATCTAACAGATCATTCAATGAAATGTGTCTGTCACTGTTCGTGCGAATACAGAGCACCTTATTCTGCATCGTTTGGAGTCTCCGCAGAGAAGTCCTCTTGAGACTGTAGAATAGGGGACAGAATAGGGTCTAATTACTTGTTTGTAAATTAGCACTTTGTTGTCAACACTAAGCTTCGAGTTCCATGCAATGAGCGGGTACATGCGTTTAACCGCCGCACCCGCTCGTTGAATCGCCAAGCTCAAATGTTCCTGAAAATTTAGGCGCCTATCCAGGATAACTCCCAGATATCGCACGCTCCTCTGCTCGTCGACGCAATTACCCTTGACTCGCAACTTCCTGAAGATCTTCACGTTGGTAAATTTTTTCGAGAAGTTGACGAGTTCTGTTTTATCTCGATTTCATTATGCTCGAAGTACGGCACGACCAACCTGTCGAGGTGGATCTGAAGCTGCAAATGTGTAGGTACTCTTGCCTTCACGTTTTGGTAAATGTATACTCTTAACTTCATGTTTTGAGAAAGGTTGGAATACAAATAAATTAGTTAAGGTTAGGTTAGGCTTTAATAACAAAAATTATTTTAATTAAAAAATGTAAATGACAAACAAAACATACTTTTCTTTACATATTGTATAATATGTCGTAGGTTATGATCCTAATAGTCATAAATACAATTTTCGTCCTAGTTTTTCAGGACCAGTACGATGGGAATCAAACAAATAATAATAACAACACACTTTTCTTTCTTCAGTTTCATAAAACTATAAAGGAACATATAGAAATTTCATAATGAAAAAAGTTTCATTTATTTGAGCAAGAATTGCTACTGTGGCACTTGGAATCACATAATAGTCCAACATTTTTACAACTGCATTTTTTTGAGGAACATGTTCCTTTACAGATGCATCTTTTAAAACCTTGTCCACCAGTGAGGGACTGCATTCCTATAATTTCTCTTACCTATTTCTCAACATCTTCGTATGATATAAACTTTTGTTCGCAAATGGCAAATTCATGCCTAGAATAAGATTGTTTTAAAACTCCCTGTTTAGTTCCTTATTTATATAATACCACTTGCGATTTCGTATTTTGTATGCTCACATTTACCAAAACTACATGGCTATTGTGAATTCAGTGTATATTTCCATTATTTGAAATTGTGAATGTTAGTTGTATGCACATTACCCAAACAAGGAGGCAAATGTACACATTTACCTGAAAATGTGTACATTTGCCGCAATACCTACTTTTACCGGTATACATTTTACTGCGAAAATGAATGACAAGGGGCGGCGTATTGCCGCTCGGCCCCAGACGGCGAAAACCCACGTTACGTCACTGAACAGCTACATATCAATTTAACAAAACTAGTTTCTTTATTCATTTAATTATTTATCGATTTCAAAGGATTACTAATACCATTTCCAATTATTATAAAAGATACCGGAATCTTTCATGACAAATGACCAATTTGCTCAGCTGACGTTTTGGGGTTATGTTGATATTATTTAATTTTGTTTACATACATTTGAGATAAAAATATATCCTGTGATAATGCCAAGCTTTAAGTCCTTTTACATAGAAAGACATTGGATGAATTGCTCTTTTCTCTATCAGCTCTTCTGTCATAACCTCAAAATTCTACTATGTCCGAAACCAAAAATCTCTTGAAAGAAGCAGCCATCCAGATAGGTTCTGGGGGCTCCGCTGGTAAGTTCAATTTATTGTTTTCGTTTCGGTTGTAAATCTCCGTTTTCAAGGCTTTGTAGAAGTTTGCATAGTGCACCCCCTTGACTTGGTGAAAACAAGGCTCCAGATACAGTCGAAGGTTTCCAACAAAAATGACCCAAAGAGTTACACTGGTCTGGCGGATTGCTTTCGAAAGATGTACAAACACGAGGGAGTGTTCTCTTTTTGGAAAGGAATATTACCTCCGATTTTGGCTGAAACCCCGAAAAGGGCTGTGAAAGTAAGTGAGAACTGATTTAGGGTAGATAAATTAACGTTCAAACAAAATTTTGGTTTTTACTCCACTGTGAAATTTCATTGCACAACTTCCACTCTGGACTTCAACAAAATGAATAATGTCAGAAGTAGCCTTGATAATAATGAAAATATGTCTTACAAAATGTTCAGCTTCTTCAAAATATTTCATCTTTTCCATATGCCACAAAAGATCTGCATTTTAATGCAAGAACTTTATTTATTTTCTACTGATTATCCAACATTCCCTTCTACAAATGTAATCGTGTTGATTCTACAAATTGTGTGTCACGGATAATACATTCTAATTCTTAAGGAGTATCTACTCTTGTTCAAAAAAATAATTGATGGCTGGTCACCATTGAAAGAACCCCACATTCAAAATCAAGTTTTATACCACTGAAGAATTTCTAACAGAAAACTGATGTATCACACTTTTCATTGTAGTTTACTCTAAATGTTGTTTGATTTAAGGAACTGTAGCCTTTTTGTTGTTTTTACCATTAGATCTTCGATTATTGTACTCTTTGATATGTTGTTACATTTTTGTTCCTAATTACTGTATACTAGTTTTTGAAAAAAAATGTATTCTTGTTAAGATTTTTCAAACTTATTTATTGTTATCAAAAAAAGGTTGGTTGGGTAACAGGATCAATTTCTTCTTAGAAAAAAACAATTGTTTTCTTGCCGACGTTTCGAATTTAATTATATTCTTCCTCAGGTCTCGAAAAGTAGTTTTCCATGTTGTATATTGCTTAAAGTTATCACGAGAAAAGGATGTTCAATTATACACAAAATTTCAGCATCCAGGAAATGAAATGGCATACATGTTTGCAAACATTCCTGATCGTCTAAATTTAAAATATCAGAGATTGATTTGTTTTTAACGACACTTTTTTTTACAGTTCTTTACATTCGAGCAATATAAACAATTTTTTATGTTTGGTTCTCCTACGCCCACGCCTTTGGTAAGTGCATTTTTTATTATTTCGTTTATGTATATCAAAAAATAATAATTCATCAAATCCTAAGAAACCATTAGTTATATAGGTCATCGTCTATAGAAAGTGGTTCAATGTTGATATTGTCAAGAAGTTAAAATGAAAAATGACATGATATCAAACAAACATTTCGTTTTCTGAAATTTTCCTCTTACAGTAATTCAAGAGGACTAAATAAGAAACTATTTCTATTGTGCTAGGTTGACCAACCTCATTCAAAATTTTAAGTTATCTTCCCACACTTATTAGTAGAAATGGTGGCAAATCATTTGGAAACTTATATTGATTTATATACATAAATTTGATAATTGATAAGCCATTTCCAAAATCAACAGAAATCTTCTTCAACAGATCAATTGATAACTTTTTGTTACTCAAAAGAACTTTTGATTCACACAAAATATAATATTACTAGAAAATATTGATAATGTCTTGGTTAATGAATTCTTGCTTTCACAAAACATTGGGAAATTTTCAGGAAAGCTTTAGCGAAGTAATCAATAAAAAATTTTGCCCGGAAACAAAATAAAAATCAAGAAAATACATTTCAAGGGGCACAAACAGACCTCAATAAAATTGAAAAATTTTGTTCATTTTTCCATTGTTTTTACCTTATTATTCAAGATAAAAATTGCATATATATTATTTTAAAAAAATAATGCAAGTTAGTTTTGATTCAATAGAAAAAATACTAGATTTTCCTTATAGAAAAATCAGGAAAGCAATTTAAAGTAAATTAACTTTCTGGTAATTTTTCACATCACCTGAAAATCAAGTTCTTTAGATGATGTGGTACTGCAGGTTTTTTCGGGTTTTCTCACAGCTGAAAAAGTAAATGCGCCACTGGAATCAATCAAGTCACCCCGGAGCGCCAATTGATTTTTTTTGTTGTTTCATAATTCCATCATAATTTGTATCACTTTTTAAATTAAAATACTTTCTGTTAATATTAACATTTTATTCAGGATTCTGTGAGTTGAAAATATTATATAATGTGATTCTTCGTAACTAGCGCAAATGAAAATTTTTATACCTTCATAGTTTTTACAAATATATTAAAAATTCATTGCAACATCCATTTTTCAAAAACTATATTGAATTGTTGATAAATCCCTCATCCAATAAAGAACATTTTAAGTTCCTTTCAGATGATTATTTTACATGGTATTGTAGGTCCAGATGTAACTATCAAGTCAATTATTTCCTTTTATAAAATAAACACAGAGAAGTATTCAAATGACGACAAATAAGAGTTTAAAGAGCTATTTATTGAGATAATCTTTTTTAGGAAAACTTTACAATGACGATTACAAATTTTCCGCTCCTCTACTTCATTTGGGTTCTTCACAATTTAAAATACTTTTCAGACATTCTCATTAGCAGGCCTAGGTGCTGGAACTACAGAAGCCATTCTTGTCAATCCTTTCGAAGTAGTGAAAGTGACATTGCAGGCGAACAAGGCACGTTCTGGGGAAATACCCAGCACTTGGGCTGTGACGAGGCAGATAGTCAGTGAAAATGGGCTAGGGCTCAGAGGATTGAATAAAGGGATTACTGCCACCATCGCTAGAAATGGGGTTTTCAATATGGTGTATTTCGGATTTTACCATTCTGTCAAAGGATTTTTACCAGAATACGAGGTTAGCTTTTGATTCTTGATAGATTGTTTTCTTCATAAAAATCAGTTTGTTAGTTAAATAGGAGGGATACTTAGGAAAGTAATGAAAAAGTTTAAAAACTCTCCTCTAACAAATAAAAATCTCTTGAATTTAAGTCACGACACACCAATTAAATTTAGTGAAAGTAATGGAGATGAAACTGTTATTTATAAGAATATTTACAAACAGTCAAAATTGTACACTTATGGGAAAGAAAAATTTTAGCTTTCTACTTCTCTATCTTTATATAGCAAAATATAAAAATCTTCCAAAGAAAGGAAGAAAGCAATTAATTTCAAAATAAACTCTATGTAATATTGTTATGTTTTTCCCATCGGTTTGCCAATAATTGACTACACTGTACAATTGAACTTCTTCATTTCGGTGCATCACTGAAAATACAACCAAACACTTTGACTAAAAGTTCAAACTAATATTCAAATGTCTATCGCCTTAGTACATTTTGCACCGCACCGTCAACTAGACTTCTCGATATGCGAGTGGGTAGTGTTCATATATGCCAATGAAAGTCTTCTTAGCAAGCTGATAAAATTGTTATCGAAGCCAATAGTCAATAGGAAAGTCGGAAGTATTTCGAAGCGACGCGAAAACTAGAAAAATTGCGAAGCGCAAGCCGAGTTGAGCCACGTCATAACTGATTTAAGATTACCAGCGGCGGCCGGCATTATTTTCAGGGGATGATTTACAACAATATGGAAAAGTAGAAAACCTTTCTTTTCCAAGAATTATTCTCTACTAAAAATATACCCTTTTTAATTTGTACACTTATATTTTGGATATCACAAATTGAAACATTCGAACTATGAAAGCTATGTTTCACTAGAATTGATTTCAGAATGTAAATTCATATTGTTTGATCACTCATATTCTGTATCTATAATAGAATGTTACTGAACATAATGTGATATATATCATTTCCATTTATTTTGGTGAGTGTTTTGCTATTTCTGAACGTGAGAATGATTGATGAATTTTATTTTTTTGTCTAGTGTTAATGTGGAATAAACTTCCTGAGAACGCTTTTCCAAATAAATTTAATCTCCAGTGATTCAAATCCAACGTGAATCGCTACTTTCGCACAGACACCGCTCTTAGAGCGCCTTAAGGATTTTCCTGTAGTGCTTGTGTTTTGTCGTTGAAAAAAGTGTCAGGTGAATGAATATTTTCGTTTTTCCCTGAAAATTTTTTTTCTTTCTGTACCAACAAGTGAAGTATATACAGTGTGACCCATTTTT
>WOGR01001995.1:0-18430 GCA_015342045.1 Leptinotarsa lineolata | reverse complement strand
TTATATATACGTTTATACGTATATACGTTTCTGTACATGGGGATCTCGTAAACGATAGGAGAGATAAAGTGGAAATTGGTCCACATTTTGCTATCGGCGCTTGATGTGGACTATCAAACTATGTCCATAGATGACTTGGGCTACCCCCATCTTTGAATTTTTAAGCACGAACCTGTATTATTCATTTTAGTTTTTGGATTGTCGACGTTCACTTCATACTGAGAAAATTAATTTAATTTTATATTTCGGAATGTTTCGGTAACATTTTATTATAATTGGGTGGATCATTCCATTTCAAATTACGGCCCTGGGAATTGGTTGACTGAGTTGAATAAAAACACAATAGCAACTTTCACGTCTCCCTATGTACCGTAGAGTTTTTCGAGAGTTTTCTTATTCATTTTTAGGTACCTATCCATATTTTTTCACATTTCCATTGCTCTGAGCGTTTTCTACAAAGAAAAGCTTCTATGATTATCTGAAACATATCTACAACAAAAATATATTATATGTGTTTTGATAACCAGAAAAAGAAATGATAGCAATAATAACATCCGAAACGAATACTATTATTGTAATGAAAATGGAAATGAAGTATTTTATATACACAAAAAAATTAATGACGCAATAAATGTTCGAATTGGTGTCCTTCCATTCCTAGACATTTTTGAACCCGTTTTTCATATTATTTATTACCCTCAATACACTCCTTCGCTGTATTGTTGCGAAAGCATATTCTATATCTCTCTGCCAGCGTAAATCCTATGTTTCAATGTCCCTCATAGAAAATAATCGAAAGTTTTGAGATCTGGTGATTTTGCAAACCATCTTATTGGTCCATTTTTTGCTATCCATCTGTCAATAGGTCGAATGGCAGCAATAACCACGTTTCTCTATACACCATAATTGATTATTAGAAATAAAAAGATTACAACACATTTTCGCTAGTTATTATAATACTTTCCTAAAAGTTGCTGATGTATTTAGTTACCATGTTCAATACCAATGAAATCTCAGTAGACTATGAGACCAATTTTCGATAATATTTTGACATTTGTCATATTTGTTGTATATATTTGAGTTCATTGGTATGAAAATTATGATGATGATTTATTATGAAAACCATAGAAACAGTTATGCTACAGTCCAACGGTATATGGAAATTCATCCCGAAAGGCGTTAACCGCATGAAACTTCCTTCCAGAAATTAGATAAAAACCTCAGCGAATTTAGATCATTCAATAAGCCTCGCAAAAGTTATGGTAACATAACTCCAGCCGAAATAAAGGGAAGTTTTGTTAAAAAAGTAAGTTTTTTCATTTCGATAAACCCTCAGTAATGTCACTGAATTTTAGAATGATGAAAATTCATCGAAATCATCGCTAAAAATTGCAGATGAATTGAATTTGCCACAAACAATAGTTTAGTGCACTCTCAGGAAGCATAATTTTAAATGTTACAAAATCAAAACGGTTCATAAATTATATCCAGGAGATCTCGAAAGAAGTAGAGATTTCTGCAACTGGTTGCGTAGACAAATCGTAAGAGATGGAAATTTTTCGGATAACATCATTCAGACCGATGAGAGTCGTTTCACAAATTGCGGTGTATAGGAATAATGAAAATGTCTAGTCTCAAAACAATGAAAATAATTTCATAGAAGTTTGTCCTCAATTGCGATTTGGATTCAATATCTGGGCAGGAATTTTTAATAATAAAATTCTTGGGCCATATATTTTCCAGGAAACACTGAATAGCGAACGTTATTTGTAATTTTTAAGGACCACCTTCACTGAATACCTCAAAAATTTTGCAATAGGTAGGTTGAATGGAATCTGGTTTCAACATGATGGAGTTCGTCCTCATTGTATAAGAGAGGTTAATCAGTTTCTGAATACCACATTCAACAACAGATGGATATCAAATAATGGGCCACTAAGATGGCCTGCAAGATCACCAGATCCCACTATTTCGGACTATTTTCTATGGGGGACATTGAAAAATAGGATTTGAGCTGACAGTGAGATAGAAAAAGTGGAATACTTGAGATTGATAATTTTGAATGCTTCTGCATTAGAAATGAAAAAAACCTCGAAAAATCCTACGGAACATAGGGAGACGTGAAAGTTGCTATTGTATTTTTATTTAACTCAGTCAACCAATTTCCAGGGCCGTAATTTAAAAGGGAATAATTTACCCAATTATAGTAAAATATTACTGAAAAATCCGGAAATATAAAATTGAATTTGATTCCATAGTATGAAGTGAACGTTGACGATCGATAAACAACAACAAAAAATACAGGTCCGTATTTGAAAATTCAAAGATGAGGTGGTCCAAGTCAGATGATACCCTGTATAAAAGATTCATGGACATATTCTGATAGCCCACATCAAGTGCCAATAGCAAAATGTCGACAGATTTTCAATTTGTCTGCGAATAAAGAAGATTCAGGCAAAAAATTATTTGGGATTTTTTGTTTTTCCTGTATATTTCCAGAACCAAAATAGCTATGTTCGATTTTTTATATCATCAAATAGGTCTCTAAAATACGCAACTTCACCACAATTTAACCGACACTATCTCTTATCGTTTACGAAATCCCCACGTACAGAAACGAATTCAAATAGCCCTGTGTATGATCACATCGTTTCTCATTGAAATTGAAATTATGAATAATGAGTTGGACACTAATTATACCATATGCCAATCTTCGATGAATGGTTATAGGAAGTCTGCCCTACATGAATATTCGAGGCATTTATTCAATTTATCATTCGTAGCTGTTATTATGGAGAACTGATACAGTTTCAGTATATATGTTTATCTTGTTCCTCGTAAAAATATTGTTCGTTCTGATTGCACTTGTAAATAGAACTATGGAGCTAGAAAATTGCAATGATTCAAGATTACTGTCATGTTTGACAGTGTTACTCACCTCTCATATATCTGTTATTCATCAGTTGTATAGATTTGTTAAAATTAAGAAAATAGTCATGCTGTTTGTCAATGTTTTGTCAGTTTCACGATGAATGTAGACAACAGAGTTGGTCAAATTTTGTTTCCGGGCGGCAGTATTTGAAATTGTTATTCAAAAGTGCTCAAACGTACGTAACAGTTAACCGTTGTAACGATTTTTAATGTCATTTCCTTTTGTTTTAATGTCTAAAAGACAAAAGAAAGGAGACTTAAGTACGGTATGTAGTGAGGTGTAAAATAAAGAAACGGAAGTGGGGGAAGGGATAAAAAACATGACTTTGTAGTTGCTAGGCAAGAGAGCAAACGTTCTCTCTATATTTTTCGGTGGAAGTTTATTATTTTACCGATTTTATAGTGTATTTTGTGATCCAAACATAGTAAACGATTGCATAGGCAAGAACTGGTGTTTTCTTGTGGACACAATCGACAATTTGTCGGATCTAAAGTTCCAACCAACTTCTTCTGAAGCCACCTTTTGCATTCCCACTGCGAGCAGATAGCGTTATAGCAACAGCTGGAATAGACCAATTAGAGATAAGTACGATCTCACAGCCAGGGTGAGTGTCCATCATATGTTGATAATTTTCCTGCATGCTGCAACTCTGACTGCTCCTTAGCAACCCTCATCAGCTATCAGACTAACTCACAACAAATAATAGCCGCCACTGAGGAATTTTTTTGACAGTTCGCTTAGGTAGATTACACGAAATGCCTCACACATGCTTTAGCCATTGCCTCGTCAACTTTGGTGCACCTCACAGTGGTATAACCAACCTTGTGGCTGTCTGTGTTGCCCAAACACTCATTGTCACTCAATGTCAATTATTTAGCATAGTTATGTGAATTATTATTACAATTTTTTTACCTATGTGAGATTACACAAACAGACATCTTGTTATTTATAGTTCAATAAATAGTTGTGAAATTGCAAGAACATCACCCTCAAGGGTGGATTCATTTACTTTACCTACCTCCAAAAAAACTGCTTAACTAGTCGATTGATCATCCTTGTCTGATTACGGTTATAACATTCATTTCCTGTGATCATGAAAATAAATGGTGTTACTGGTATCCAGAAAAAAAGGTGAACATTTATCGATCGAGGCGAAATCAAAGAAAGAATTAGGTACTCAACAAATAATACCATAACAAACTCATTCAGATGAAAGGAAAACATAAACTCTAGTTCTAGTTAGTCTGTTGATTTTCAGCCATCATCTCTATCCTGGAATTACAATATGTGCTCTTGATTTGATAAACGACATATTCATTAAACAACTTTATCTACAACAAATTGAAATACAGGGGGACTACAAATTGTTTATTTTACCATTAGCAAGTGTTTGCAGCGTAAGAAAGATGCATTCGATGATAAAAATTTATCCAGGTGCGATGGATGCAAAATACTTCATCTTACATGTGTCAACGTGACTTCTACAGAAGCCTGCAATTTTCTGGTGATAGAAAGCTCAAGTTTTTTGTGATGATTGCAAAAATGGTTTATTACAAATACTTGTACTGAAAACGATGATGAAAGAATTGCAATATGAAGTTTAACAGCTGAAAATTGCATATGAGACCTTGATAACAAACAAAGACAATCGTATAAAGGTCGAAGGTTGGGTCACTGAAATTTCAAGGACCATTAAATATCCTATTTGAAAATATGTTTGAAGAATTGAATGAGCAAGAACTGAGGTCAAACAGAATTATGATCTACAATGTTAAAAAGTCATCATCCAGTGAAATAAGTGGAAGAATTGGATATGATGAGAAGGAGATCAGAAAAGTAATGGAGTATATGGAAATCAGTGGGGCCATGAGCCAAGTTGTGAAAGTGATTCGATTAGGTCGTTCAGGAGGTCCAAAACATAGGCATATCAAAGTGATATTCTCTAATAGCTAGATAGTGAAGCAAATATTAAAATTCAAAAAGAAATTGATGAACACACCTATCAAAATCAGCGATAATCAGACAAAAATACAACAGGAGTTGTTCAAAAAGGTGAAGGAAGAGTTGTCACGAAGGCAAATGGCGAGGAGAATTTGTTCATCAGATATATAAAAAGTATCCCAACAATAGAGGAGGAAGGAATAAAAAACTAGGAAACACCCCATTACAAGTTTACTGCCAAAAAGTTGGTGTGATTCGTACAAAAATACATGAACAAATGAAATCAGTATCGTCTTCTAATTATGATATAATCCTAGTTGAAAGCTGGCTTTCGCAATATTTTGGACTCTGAGTTGATCTTCAATTCATATAAAGTCTTCACTTGTGATTGCAGTTGTGAATCAAGCTTCAAGACCAGGAGAGGTGGGGTACTGATTTTGATGAAAAACTCGATAAAGGCAAGTAAGGTGATGTTATCATTAAGGCAGTCGAGCAGCTGTTCTTGCTATGCTCAAGAGGAAAGGAATACTTCATAGTAGGAGGCGTTTATATCTCACTCAAAGCAGAGGAGGCAATTTATTTGAATTGCTGTCAGACGGTTGAGGAGGTGATCCAGAAATACAATCATTTGGAGGCATTAATTTTTGGTGATTTCAACCTACCCGAGGCTGATTGGACACATGAAGATACAGGAGTTTTAGTTAATTGCCCTCTAGGATCTAAATCGTTGATCCTAGCTCAATATTATTGTTTTCTAAATTGTTATCAAAAGGAATCTCATTCCAAACGCAAGAAACATATTTTCAACTTAATCTTCACAAATCTACACAACTTAGAAATAGTCACACTAACAGACCCTCTTTTTTCGAATAGCATGCAACATATGAGTTATACTCCTAATATATTCAATTATGAAACGGCTTTCAACTTAGAATGAACAGAATTCTGATTTTAGAAATGCAGATTACCAAGGTCCCAATAACTATTTGAGTGCCATAAATTGGAATGATAACCTTAATTTGGCCGATATAAATGAGGCAACCTCTGAATTGCATCACATTTTGAATATGGCAATAGCCTTGTTTGTACCTGTGAAAAGATTCAAAACGTCCACTTTTCCCAAATGGTTCAATGCAGATATAAAATACCTGGTCAAGCAGAAAAAGTTGGCCCACAAAAATTTTATGCTAAGCAGGAGTGATCAAGATTATCAGGTCTTCTCTGACTTGAGAAGTGCTCGCAAAAATGATTCAAAAATTTGTTATGAGAATTACATACAAGGCGTTAATGCCAGCTACGATGATTTTCTAGAAAATTCAAAAAATTCTCCCAAACTCAATTCAGGTCCTGGCGGAATTCCAAATATTTTCCTAAAAAATTGTTTATACTCCATTACTCATGCTCTGTACCTTTTTTTCAAGAATTCGTTAGACCAGACAGTTTATCCAAATTGTTGGAAACACAGCTTTATTATTCCAATTTTCAAATCGGGTGCAGCCATTTATCTATTCCAAAATTACTTGACAGTATAATTTCAGATCAACTCAACTTTTCATGTAGGGAATTATTGGTCAATAACCAACATGGCTTTTCTCGAAATAAGTAGACTGTTTCCAATCTTCTCATCTACGAGCAAAAAATATTGAATGTCTTGGAGGGTAGAGGTCAGATGGATGCCATATACACTGATTTTTTCAGGGAATTCGACCAAATAAATCACAATATGCTATTGAAGAAGATCGGAAATTTTGGTTTTACAGAACATTTGGTAAATTGGATGCACAATATTAGTAATATCTGGAGGTGCCACAAGGATCATATTGTTCACCGCTGTTATTCAACATTTCTGTGAATGACATAGAATGCTGTTTTGAGAACAGTGAATTTTTAATATTTGCGGATGACCTGAAGTTTTCCAGACCGATAAAGTCATACAATGACCAAATTCTCCTTCAAGATGATCTAGATGAAGTTTATGAATAGTGTGTTACAAATAACTTATTTCTTAATGTGAATGCATGCCATTTCATTACCTTCCCAAGAGTTGGTAGGAAATTCGACACATCATACAACATAAATGATCAGCACTTAGAATACACATCGTCCATATTTGAGGGTCATTTTTAACGAACAACTCAGATTTGTGAACCATATCAACCAAATGAGTGTGGAATCATCCAAAACACTAGGTCTTATTTCACGTCATTGTTCTGGTTTTTCCATTGAAGCATTAAAAAGGATTTATTGAGCTCTGGTGTTGTCTGAGTTAGAATATGCATGTATCATTTGGTCTCCATCTTACAATGTGCACTGTGTGTCTCTAGAAAGAGTGCAAAATAAATTTTTGAGATTTTGTTCTTTCAAGCGATGTCTTCAAATACAGTACTATGAAGAAGACATAAGAAATGGGGCTCAAACCATTGCAAACCAGAAGATTTCATGCAGATCTATGCTATGCATTCAAGCTTCTCAATGGACTGATGACTTGTCCTGAATTACTTGAATCTGTCAAAATTCATGTTTCGAACAGAAATATCACACACAGCCATTTATTACATAAAGCCTTCCATCATACAAATTATGGCAAACATACATCTTTGGAAAGAACCCTAAAGTTGGTGGATGACAAAAACATCAGTATTTTTGGTGTCTCTTATGGTCGTTTTAAACAATCACTGAATAATTCAAGTTGGTAAGTGTTTAGATAAGGTAGTAACAAGTTTCATTGTAATTTCATATCCTGAAGTTTCTCATAATGTTATATAGTTGTGTGCTGCAGAAACATTCCGTAGCGTATCAGTTTATATTTTACATTTTCAGATTGTTACTTTTTTTTGTGAAATTTTCACACTGTAATGTGGTTTATGTCGTCTAAATAAATAAATAAATAAATATGTTTGCACAGTTTTTTTAAACAGTTACCTACTTTTCCATATTGAAGTATTAAACTCAGTTGGCTGCTTATCCATTTCATTCGTATATTCCTCACAAAAACTATTGACTTTCACTTTCTGGATACTTCAGAATCCTAATCTTTTTTTTTTTGTAAATCTTCCTATTAACTCTTTCGAATGTCTGCTCTCTTATTCCTCTTTTAAAATGATAATTATACAGCATTGTGAAATTTCCACTACATAGTTTTACAAAAACGCAACACGTGTTTCGCTATACACTAGCTTCTTCAGGAATCTTAACTAACTGAAATCTACAAATTCAATGCTTTATATATGTTTTACAATTTGAAGTACCTAAATTTCAGGTACTCGTGTTTTACCTAGTCAATTAATGTTGAATGTGTGACTGAGTTTGTAATGTAATGAATGAAATGACCTGAAAAAATATTCAGTAACGGAGAGTTATTCAATTCTATTTGGTCATTCAGTAAATTACCCGAATTCTCAAATTTATTTATTGCTAAACATCGGACCCGCGATACAAATTTCCAAAACCGTTTTTGTATCAATGTTTCATTTGTATATTGGATGGAATTTTTATATGGCCATACTTTTTTGATGAATATAGGATGATTACTATTATCACCCAAGACGATTGTGGATATTAAATATCGAAAATTTTGGTTTGAAATATTTTCATTTCATCAACTTTTCTCTTATTTTTCATCATTTGTATTTTTCATTTCTTATGGTCATTATTTCACTTTTATTTTCATTGTTTGCATATCATTCACATTTCAACTCATTTATCATTCATTTTCATTTCAGGTCACAATGATTTGTTTTTTTTTACAAATTAGCATTCCTATATTTCTGAATTCAATGTTTTTGATCTCATCTTTGATATTTATTCCCAATTAACTCATCCGTCGTTCAGTATTATCAATATTCTTCATATTCTATTCATTTTTCATTACATTCACTAAAAAACATTGTCAATTACATTCAAATGAATCAATTATGATTTTAAACATTTTTGACACGTCTGAGAAAAAATTAACTCACTTATCCAAATGTTGAATTCAAACTGAAATGTTCGACTGAAAAACTAGCTATTTTTTGATCGGAGCGATATTCTACATACCTGGAATATATGCATCTCTGGAGGATGGGACTGATTTGAGTTCGTCACGATGAAAACCAAAATATTATTATACATCTCCATAGGATCCTGACTCATGAATGCAGTTGGTTCTTGAATGGAACTGGCAGGAAACCGTTCCATTATACTCTGAAAAAAAAAACATAAAGTTCGAAAATAGAATTCGAAAGCTCTGACGAGAAATGATGTTATTGGGAATACTTTTCCTTCATCAGAAAAATACTATCTCTTGACGCAGGTTTCACTAACCAAGTTAGCATCATTAGGAGGTGACTTAGACTGATTCTAATAGTAAGGATAATGTTTTATATGCAACAGAACCAATCATTACTTTACGTTGAATTAATTCCTAGTATTTTGTTATTATTCCTACCAGTATTTGCTACCTGAGTGATACATAATCTTCACCTATTTTCTAACTGAAATCACGTGAGATTGCGAACAAAGGGCCGTTAGGAATAGGACAATTGTCACCTTTCATAGATCTCATTCCACGTTTTGCGTGGAATGAGATGTCGATGGCATATAAAAATTTGTCATGTACCGGTCTTAATAATTTGTAGCATTATTCACGTATTTCCTAATCCTCCATTCAGAAACTGTTTTAACTTCCAAGAGACTTTAGAGATTTTACTTTTCTCATCACTTCCCTACCAGCTGGATGTTCTCCAACGTTGACTAATGATCAGTGGCAGCCTTAATCATTACGAAGTTTTGGGCGGTAGATCTTTATGAGCCCTTGTCTATCGCGAAAAGTATGACAAATATGTATTTTTGATGAGTGATGTGAGATACAATTTGTTAATAATTGAATTTAGTTATTTATATATAGGCACTAAACCTATATATAAGATTCAAGATTTACACAAAATAAAAAACGAAGAAGGAAATTTTATGAAACAAAAATATATGGTACCCAGATGTCTCAAAAGATAAAGTAAGCAGGAATGTTGAAATGCAGTTCGCAACTTTCCTTTAGACTAAAATCTCCAATCAAAGCAATAGCAATATAGTGTGCTACGTAATTTTCAATCAGGAGAATTGCAAGAGCTGAACGTCGATCTTGTCATTTTTGGATATGTTTTAATAATTTCCAACCTCGAAAAGCTCTTCCCTACAAAAGCAACTATCACATCGGATGATATGGCAATAATTCTTGAGACTGCTCCAATGCTTGAGTACACTTGATGATTTATTTTCTGTTATAAATTTCGGTCACGAGATATTATTGTCATTTCCTTCATATACGCGGCGATCATAATAAGTGGGTGATCAGTAAAAGTTGAAGGAAGTCACTGGGGTTCCCTGAATATAAATGTTGAAAAATACAATGACAGCAACAAAACAGTGCGGAATGTTGGTCCCAGTTCGCGAGGAGTAAAATTCAAATTCATTCGCTGATTCAAAGAACTATTCGCCATCTATAGATCAAATTTATGGAACGGAAGATGCTGCAGTTATGTATTAGTGCTATTGATACCTTACAGCGCAAAAGTCCAGCTGTTGAACTGTGGTTGCAGTACTTTAACAGTGTTACCCTTTACCCTTAATGTAGTAGCGATGCGACGGCGCTGCGTAGCGTCACTATAACCAACACGAAGCTTTCGGAGCGAGAGGGGACAGCGATAGCTGATTTTTCGACAGTTGTCAGTAAGACTCGATTGAAGAAGGACTCCCCATGTAACACTCCTAATATTCAAGTATTCTTGTGTTATCTCCAAAGGCGTTTTCTGAGCAACCCTTAACAGCTAAAAATGTAACAGTATAATGTGACTACGGGTAAAACGATTGATCACATTGTCCCATGATACCTATATCTAACTTGATATGTAGAATTGGAACCTCAGGCGTATAATGAAAATATTGCAAACACTTTCCCCACACCAGAACGTTTTTGAACGCGCGTTTCTCTAACCAAACTGTCATCATCAGAAAATAATGCTAACTGGAGGGAGGCAGATAAGTTTAACAAATTCGATATAAATTCCAAAATTTATTTTGGAATTTATATCTCTATTCTCTCTATTTACTCTAGCAATGTTGCGTTCCTAAAATGTTTACAATTTCACTATAATCATAATCATGCACCTATTCTATTAAAAATCTCATTAGTAATCGGGTACTGAACCACTTGGTCGATTTTAATGTATCAATCGGGGTAAATATATTGCATTCAGTATTGCATAGTTCAAATGTAATGAATGATCTCAACATTTCAAATGTTTTCTTAACTTGTAGATAGGGTAGGGGCTATTTTAGAATTCAATCACCAACAACAAACAAAAGTTTGTTCACATCCATTTTCATTTTGGAATATTTCGCTTGAAATCTCGATTTGAAGTTTCTAGATGATCTAGTACTATAAACTGATCTTTACCTGGATCTTACTGGACTTTTATCCCAATACCCAATCGTTATTTTAAACACCTCGACACGTGTTTCGATCACCAAGTGATCATATTCAGGAGGAAGAATAAACCAAATCTAGATACACATGTTGTCTTATTTATAACTTAGGTACCTCTGTTTGTTACCTGCGTCTTATTGTCTTGAAGTCAATTTTAACAGTGTTGCCAATCTACTGGTCAGAAATTCTTATATTGAAATAATATATAAGGAAACATAACAATATTATGAATAACGATAGTGGGCCAATACCAAATAGTTCACAATATAAAATAATATTTTATTCAACGGAATTACTGACCAGTAGACTGGCAACACTTAAAATTCACTTTGAGACAATAAAACGCGGGTAACTAATGGAGGTACCTAAGTTATAAATAAAACAACATCTGTATCTAGAATTAGTTTAATCTTTCTCTTGAAGATGATCACTTGGTGATCGAAATACGTGTGGAGGTGTTAAAAATAAGTAATGGTGTTGGGATAAAACTCCAGTGAGATCCATTACTACACCATGGATTCCAAACAGAGCATCACATCATTTCTATATATCAATATATCAAATTTCGAATCGCTAATTAGAGCAAAGCGTTCGTGAGCCATGAATATATTGGACACTACAAAAGTTGTGAAACTCACCTTAATGTTCACAATGTAATGGCGAAATTGAAAACTGTATTTCAAACAGTTGTATTTTTTTGATTCGAAATGGAAAACATTAGTCTTTGTAGTTGTATAACATTGTTTAATCACCATAAACACCATAGACTAATTTGAATGACTCAAATTTTTGAAAATATTCATACATTTCAAACTGAATATTTGAAAGTTGAGTACTATATTTTCACAGGCATTACCAAAGTAACAACGCTACTGAGAATGAAACGTCGATCTAGTCAACTGACGTAAATACTGGTTCTGAAAACAAATACCACCATCAAGAAGAAAAAATAATAATCCCCAGACTAGACGACTACAGCAGGAAGGCCTTCTAAACTCACGGTGAACATGCGTACTTGCTACAGTATAGGATTCTTCCATCTGTTTACCAGATGGAACATATTTTTACATAAATCGCAAATGTATTGGCTATCACAATATGTTCGTTCATTAAAAAGAAATAAGTATTTCTGCCATGTTTTCCAGAAGCACCACAGTCATGACAAAAACTGTTCGAGCCGAACATAATTGGATATCAGGAAAACTTCGATACATGCGGCGTTTCAGAGTTCTAATGAAATTAGACATCCTTTATTTGTTCTACTATTTAAACAACAGAAAATTGTAGCCTATTGTTAGCATACTTTTTCGAGTTGATAAAAAGTATCCTTAATATTTTTGTCATTGGAGTTTTCCGGAAATGTGTCTAAATAACATCTTTCTGAATTGGAAGTTAATGCCGGTCTTCGAGCCCCCATCACTTGACCTTGGATGACTTCTCAGATCTTGAATAACATGCACGTCATATGACATTGGGTGTATGAAGCCCGGCCTTTATATTCGACTCTGTCGTCGATATATGATTTTGAGCTAGGATATTCAAGCTTAAGCGTACTGAGCTTCGAGCCCCGACCACGTCATATGACCTTGAATGTGTAGAAAATTCTACCTTGAACTCCTTCCTCTTACGTTAATAATTCCAATATGAGCTAAGAGTATCATGCTTTCACATGCAACTTAGGTCACCTTAAATTATTAGAAAAGGTGGTATTTGCTGAGTTCCAATGTGACATCAACAAGAATCTACTAATCCAAGAAGAGAACAATGTTGTCGTTATCGTCATAGAAGTGAGCGTATATTATATTCTTGAACCGTAATTTCACTATATTTTGAAAATGTTAAAATTCAGAGCGAATTCGAAATGTTAAATTGAAGGCTTTCAGTATATCTCAATATTTCTGTAAATAGTGAAAATATGGTAGATTAATATGTATCAGTTCGCTTGCTTCAAGCATGATGCATTTTTTTTCGAATTAGTGGTTTTTGCAAAATAATTTCCGAACTAATTGTTGCTGTTTGTTTATTTTCAGAGCACTATCTCCTATAAATATGTGGATGCAATATTTAGCCAAAGAGTGGCCGGATTTGGATTCTGCCTTGGGAACGGTGGCTTGGGAATTAGCCGACGCGAGTGGAGATGCCCTACGTTCATCAAATAATGATTTGAATATAAGATACGAGTATGTCATAGAGATGTCATGGAGAAATATCAATTGAAAGGATTCCACCTCACTGGATGGAGTAGAGAATGTGGAAGAGGAAGAAAGTGTAGTTCAAGATAATGGCGTCGTGAATATTTGAAATATGTTGTATATATAATGGATAAAAATTCATTTGCTCATATCTATTTATCGATAACAAAAATTTCATGATGATTCTACACGTCTATCTTATCATAATCCAGTCTAAAAAGAGTCATTGAGGATATTATGAGACAGAACAGAGTCGTGAAGGATAAATGCATTTTCTTTAGTGTGTTTTGGAAACTCAATATTACGTATTTTGAAATCTACTTTGATATCGACAGTGGATGTTTTCTAACATTGGGTTGGAGGAAGCAGTCGATGAAGAACAGTGGGTTATTACGAAAGCTGTTAACATCCATCATTGGTTCACTCATAGCTTCATCTAAATAACCCACATCCCAGTTACTAGGGAAATTTCTATATAAATAAGCTGACGAATCTAACTTCTGGTGGGACGTCAGATTTTAACACTCATATGGAGATACTTCGGAGGTATTACACCCTATGATATACTCTCAGATTGATCGGTGTTTTGGAAACATGATGATGATGATATATCGAAGCCTCTCAAGACTGTCGGTTGTTTTCATGGCTCATATATCTGAGGCTGTGTCACAAAGTGTGGGTAGTTCATAAAGATCCCACATACTATAAACCTTTTCCACTTCAGCATTATTATCACTTTCATTAGTGCCAGTGTTTCACTTCCTGACAATATTTCAGCATAATAAGTCTGATTCTCCATTCCATTTTGTTGATTAACAATTCTGTATCAACTCATTGAAGGAAATGATTTTTGAACGAGCATGCTATAATCACAATTGTCTCCTGCTTTACATTCAATATTTCCTTATATTCTTCAGCATCGATAGTGATTAGTATAGGATTTTGATTGGATGATTATACAACGTATTCACAATCGTCATTAATACATATAAAGTTACAACGGAAAGTTACAGAAGGAGAATTGTTATTCGAATGATGTGATGAAAGTCAGACTCAGAATACCACAAAAAAGAAAGCTGCGAAGTAATCAGAAACTCGTCAATTGAGTAAAATACTTCTATGGGAAGAATACTTTTTACATTCCACTTGAAATGTGTCTAAAGAAGATTCATCAGTAGGTTTGGTAAACTATTCAAAAATGTATATGACGTGCATCTGAAAATCGATTGCGTGAGCTATAAACGACATCATGGCATACCAAGGAAATATTTACATCTTGTTTCATAGGCATATATGTCTCTTTGCGATGTTGTTATGCTACATTTGGTTATATTTCTCAAATAACATAAACATTTCAATATGTAGCAACAAACGAGTGTCATAATTCTGAAATTTTTGAAAGGAGATATGCATTGGTTATTACACTTTGTGTGAGCTGAAATTCTAATATATTTTTCCTGAATTATGAATACTATTTGAGCGTGGGGTGATCCCCCTCCATATCAATATGCCATGAACTATGATACTGAGAAATAATTCAAAGTGAGTAGTAGTACACACTGTCTACGATCACAGTTTTTGGAACAATTGTCTTAATGAGAAATTTGTGCACATGTCAATATGTTTATCAAAAATTGAAGGGGAGTCATGATAAATACTATGCGCTTTAATAGATTCCTGATCCTTGGAACTTTTTCCTATCTGAAATCTGGTTTGTCTTCACTTTATGTAGAATAATTCGTACATGTCCATTCTTGTTTAAATCTTTCAAAATTCTCCTCTTCATTACACAGATTTCCAAAGGTATTTATATGCAATAAAGTACAGTTATCTGCGTAGGATACAAAATCCTACACACAGTTTCGAAAACTTTCAACTAATTGCAGAATTTTGTGAAGCAACTCAATCCGTCCTCAAAGGCGTTTAAACCATTACTGACAATGTGCCATCACAGTGAATTAATCAAACTGGTAATCAAACTGGTAATCAAACTGAGGGACTACTGATAACATATTTATCTCGAGATATTTCACTTAAAGATTTTCCAAAATAATTCCCGAAAATTCTGCAATTTTGAAGAGTTTTGAAAACACTTCTTTGTCAAAGCGTATATATTGAGTGAAAACGATATGGGTTCGGAAATTACATCGGCCACACTTTTCAACGAATCACTGTTCATATTGTGAAAATCTTTCGATATTCAAGTTGTTTATAATATCGATTACCTCATTTTCACTGATGGCGATAAAAACAAAAATTTCGAATTTGGGGTAAAATAATTGTACCTGTGTATGTATAATTGATGCAATTGTGTGAGTGTGTTTTTCTGTTGAAAACTGTTTACAATTTCCATTCAATTATTCATTATGTCCGTTTCAAAAGTAGACTCGCAAAAAATCAGTAACGTGGTTAAACAGGAGATGAAAGTGTTAGAGCAACGGGTCTTATCATCATTGCCAATAAATGAAGCATTTAATAATGATAATCGACTTTATTCATCACAAGGCATAGATAATTTCTAATTTGTATTTACATCGTTTGAACATAACTTTATGACGAATGGGCGAAGTAATAAAGATTATGACATTACCTTGGAAGATGTGAGAAACAATAATAGATTTTTCAAAACATGGCTACCCAAACGAATCTCAATGCAATTTGGTGATGATGATATAGCTTGCATCAATTTATCGAGTAGTGAATATACAGTAGTTTAATTAGGTCCGAGTCCACAAAGTTTTGCTGGTATGAAAACAATATCTCTTGTCGAATTCAATTGCATTGAATAACCTTAGTAGTAAGCATTTTCATTAGATTATTAGTGTTTTATTTGTATATAAGATTATTTGGATGTCAATTTCAGGAAAACATATGAACATTTTCATACATTGTTGAACACACTCACTCCATACATTGAAAGACGATAAAGTCTAGTGGGAGTATTATTGATGATGATGATGACTTCATGGTTGATCTAACTTTTTTTCTCATTTGTTTTCAGTTGAATCATTCAAAGATGTGGATGCAGTATGCTAGTGAATACTGGATTGAGGCCAATGATATCGCTTCATCCATCCAAAGACTGTCTTTCGAATTGAAGGCATTGAGTGAGAATGCCGAGCATGCAACCAATTATAACCTGAGTGTGTGCTATGACGAAGAAATGATCAAATTGTGTCTTCGTGATACTGAGAACTACAACAAAGGTGCGGAAGTTTGCGACAAAATTCTGGCTGTGACTTTGAATCTGAATCATCTTTGTGAGGCAATGATTAAATTGAACCTGAGAAGATTCCTGTACCGTCTTCAACTATATCTACCAGAATGGATCGTTCAAAAGTTCCAATTGAATAACGAAAATCGTAAGGAAATTGAAAAGGGTCGAGAAAATGATGAATATGAGGAAGAAATAATTCTGGATCATTGATATGTACCAAAAAATTGAATGAAACACATTGGTATCATTTTCATGTTTTATTTATTCAATTCCCATTATATAGGTAATATTGATGAAAAATATGCAATGTATGTAAGAAATGCGTCATGCAAAATGAATGCATATATTTTTGGTGTTGTCTGGAAACTTGATCTTCCTGGTTTCGAATTTAACCTTGATATCGATAGTTGATAATTTCGTGTAATTTGGTTGATGTGTTGAGTAGTGGATTATCACGAAATTTCCCAATATCCATTAGTGGTTCACTCATGTCCTTATCATAATAACTTTTTTGAAAATTTTCATAAGCATAATGAGTTGAGGAATCAAGTTTCTTATCGAAATCTCAATACCAACGCACATATGGATATACTTCAGAATTCAAGTATACTCAAATGTTATTGATATCTGCAGTTATGAATCTTGTAATATTTGAGTAATTTGACGATGCCATTTTTAATGTTTTCATTTGGCGCGGTGGTTGTTCGCCCGACTCACGATCGTGGGTTCGATTCCCGCCTTGACCAAATATTTTTCTCGAGAGAATTCATCTGGTTGGAGCTAAGATGATGCTGTAACCGTGTTAGGAATCACATGTTGAAAGGTAAGACCTCGTTAGTTCTCAGCTAGCATAAGTTTCTCAACTTCTGAGAGTTGTCGTTCGTATGGCGTCGACAGCTGATTAACGGAAAAACAAAATTTGAACAGATTCGGTAATGTGACATATGATCTGAAATTTTTAAAAACTTTTTCAATCCTACACTTGATCCTATGGTTTCTAAGTCAGAATTTTTTTTTTCTATTGAGGATACAATTTGAACGTTTTTGAGGGTTAAATAATTTAGAGAACGGTTTCGTCCAATTTGAAAATTTCTTTGGGGTTCATCAAAACGTTTCTGATTATTTCGTCGACGTCACCTGAATTATTTTGATTGGATAAAGTTTCAAGGGCATTTAAATCGACGTTGAAAGGGTTTCTAGCTGCTTGATTTGACTTGTTTTTTTTGTACTTCATGACGTATTCAAACTCTTCCATTTTTAAATGCCAGCGAACCAATCTAGAGTTGGGTTCAATGGAAACAGGCATGGAAGGGGTTTGTGATCGAAAAATATCGTAAACTCTTGACCAAATAAGTAGGGCCAAAAATATTCACAGCTCCAGCAAGAAGTTTTTTTTATTGTCGAATAATTGACTCTGAGAAATAAATGCGAACTTGAGAGAATCTGTTCTCTGGCCTGTCTTGTTGCACAGTATTCAGCCTGTTATATTCTATCTCTTGGTTCATTTCGTTGGTTTATCATATTAAGAATACTCAATACCGTGGTCACGGTAGTGTAGAGGTTAGCACATTCGCCTTTCAAGCGGACGACCGGGGTTCGATTCCCCGCCGGGGTCACCGTGCTGGGTAATCGCACGTTAAAAGGTAAGGCCTCGTTAACCCATTGCTCGCACAAGTTTCGACTTC
>WOGR01001994.1:0-18436 GCA_015342045.1 Leptinotarsa lineolata | reverse complement strand
TTTTTGGGAAGATGAATCGTTGCCGGTTTCAAAATTAAACATGAAAGGTTAGGAATACGACTTTATAGTAAAACTTTAAATCGGTTTTGCATACGAGTGTGTGTGTAAGTGAGAGGGATCATTTGTTTTCGAAAATTAAAAAGTCTTTTCAAATGCAGTCTACTTGCTGACATGATTATCTATTTTTCAAGCAGCATTGACATACCAAAGTTTTTTCACAGGAGATATTCAAACTTTCAATAATCAAAAGTGTTGTAAATGATCAAATGTGAGAGAATGAATCATACCAAAATAATTTTTGATACCAAAATCATTTTTTATAATTTGTTTGTAAAATTGTTTATAACTTCAGTTATTCATTTTTTGGTGGAAATTTTTATAACTTCATTCACCCACCCATTTGGTGGCATTCATTCATATCCCTAAGTTTTTTTATGTGCTCCCACTCGCTCAAATGAATCATTTGAGCCGGCGGGGGCAAACAGCTTATATAGAGGTTGAAATATATTCCTGTTATCATTAACTACTAGTTGAGGTGAGTTAATTATTATTTATCCACTGAATTATTGATGAGAAAAATTTTCGAATGAAAAAAACCACCAGAAATGAACAGGAAATTGAAAGAGGTGGAAAGGGGTGAAAAATTATTCAAAAAGTCTTCCTTATCGAAATTAGGTTATCTGGCAATGTCAGATAATTACTAGTCCCTTTCCATACAAAATCATATCAGAAGACAAATAGAAATCGTCGAACTGGGATATGCTCTAACCAATTTCAGAAATATTTGAATTTTTGGGTTTTCGGGGGATGGACTTTCATCTTACCAAAAGAAAGAAGTGGTTTCAGACCCGCGGCTTTATATTTATCATAAACTATTGAAGATACGACAAAAATACTCAGATTTCTATCCTTCTATGAATACTGAATAAATTGTGCTTTGACTATTCAATTACTAAAACAAATTTTCACTATTGTTTATGGAAATATACACAAACAATTAAATACTGACTAATAATTAAATAACTCATCATTGAAGACGATGAAAGTACTCAAAATCTTCCTGATACTCTGTTTATTCCTTAATGAATTGAGCTTGTTACCAAAGCTCTGAATCAATAAGAATTTTGCTCTTTACATTAATTTTTAAAGTTATTCTCCCATCAAGTGCGCAAAGTGTTACCTTTCCGCTTACAGTTATTCGAACGACGTGAAGCGCAGTTCAGGTTGAATTCTTGCGTACGGAAAAAGCAATTTGCGCACGTGTTTGGAACAAAATTTTTCCTAGGTGCTTCAATATCAGATAACATAATACGACAAACTTCTGGAACTGCCCATGATTCATTAAATTTGACACTTTCTGCCACAAACGCGGATGGGGTTTCCTCATCGACACTCAAATTGAATCTACTAATTTTGATCTTCAAAATACAATGCCAATGTTCTTCAAACAATCCTGCAATATTTATTTCATTTGAGGTCCTCGCATCTACACACAGATGCAGATGGGTTCCTTACATCTACACACATAATGCAAATGAGGTCCTCGCATCGGCATACAAATGAAGTCATCCCATCACACACATAGAAAAAGGCGCGAATTTAAAGAGTCCTCAGAACCCATGGCAGTTACAGAGTCCTCGGAAGAAACACAAAATTTCTCCCATTCGAAATTTCAGAGAATCTGAGATAGTTTTGGGAATGTTTATAAAATTTCATCGTCAGTGATGTAAATGCCATTGGTCTGAGACGTCTCCTTCACTGCGTCCTCGGAACCTTATAGATAATTCCACGGTCCTCGCTTCACTACCCAGTCACGTATGGGTGTGTGTGTGTGTGTGTGTGTGTCAAATCATGGAATTGATTCATTTTTTCGAGATTAAGCGACTTTGGAGGCAAAAATTATGATTTTTTGGCATATATGTCGTACTAGTGACGTTATCTATCTGGGCGTGCTGACGTAATTGATTATTTTTCCAAATGAGAATATGGGTCATGTTATAGCTCATTCGGAAGGTTATTTATTTCTCTATTTACTAATATTCTTAAATATTTACATGATTATTTATTAAAGGGTGGCAAAAATATATATAATTTTTAAATTAAACCAATTTACACACCATGAGATATGTATGTGATTTAGTCAATACAAAATACATTTTAATTCACGTGTCCAATTTTTCTGAATTTATTTTCAATTTCACGAACAGTGGATTGTGTGATACGTATATAAGGATATTTTATAATGAATAAATTACATACTTCTTGTTGTGTTCTGGTTTCATCTCCATATTCAACCATAATTATTACTTCGATTCTTTGTGATTAGGCCATTATTTATTTCATGCAATCAACATGCAAGTGTTTTAGACAAAATTTACTTCTCATTTAATACATTACATGTGTTGAGAATGAGAATTAATATTGTATGAGAATAATTCAGATCTCCGATAGACCACAAACTTATCAAGATTCACAAGATAGAATTAGATTGGAAATGCGTAATATAACTTCGGAAATGATCTACAATGTTCAAGAAGAATATCGGCATGGGTCCAATTACTACCAAGATGCGGGTGAGTGTTTTCTAAAAATGATATAATATATTTTGTATAAAATGAATTACACACATACTTCTTATTGTGTAAATTAATTCCATTCAAGAATTAATTTTTTTTGGCCACCCTTTATAAAAAATTATGTAGATGTTCATATCTCTAAATAGAGAATTGAATAACCTTTCAAACGAGCTATCCCACTATTCATATTCTCATTTAAAAATTATCGATTACGTCATTACGCCCTTATGGATAACGTCACCAGTATGATATACTCGTCTATGCCAAAAAATCATAATTTGATAAAAAAAGTCGACCTGTTACGGGAATAGTCTCCAAAGTCGCCTATTCTTGAAAAAATTAATTTGTTTCATAATTTTGCTCCTCATTGTATATGTTACGGTACAGGTATTCACAGATGGTAGAATAAACGAGGTTTTTCCAGACGTAGTGAGGAATTTCTATTGTATTTTTTATAGTTGAAGAGATAGCAAATTGATCTCTAGCTGATATACAGTGTGATATACGAGTAGTACAAGAAAAATACAATAACGCCTGTGCAAATACAGTATTTTCAAAAAATACTTACAGATTAGTGATAACTGGATATAGAATTTTGTTGTCGACTGCAAATCTGAAATTTGAAATATAAAAAGGGTGTTATCAGAGTTGTAGTATATACAAATCAAATGTTCAATATATTATGACACAAACTTGACAAATCACAAGAAAAAGGCATGAGATATTTTCTTAAAGAAATATGGCAGTTCAAATAACTGAAAAGTTGAGCATTCTTATCAATCTGAAGAGAATACTCACTTTTTGATTCCTTCGAAATGAGCTTCTTTAGCTTTCAACCCACTGTCAGTATTCACACCAGTCTGATATCAGAAAAATAATTTTAGTTAATATGATTATTACACTATATATAGTATCCACATACTAAACTTTATTCACTAAATACAAAATATAATAAGGAGTTCGGTCCCAATACGAACACAGAAAGTAGTGCTCATAATAATCAGTAACAACAATTCACATCAACGATAACAAAGTATTTTTCAAGTTCTATAAAGATCAGTGCGAACTAAGCAGTAATCTGTAAGCATACTCAATATTATATTCATATTCTAAACAAACGATATCGACAGTAGATACAAATGCGCTGGAAAATTGAAATCTCAGAGAACGAGCACGATACTTATCATTACAGGGGTTCTCAGAACACTTTCAACCAACTATACAAAAATCAAGTCGTCGCATTCAATTCTATTGAAAATACTAAACTTGAAGACTATCTACTCCTACAGCCAAATCTGAATTGAGAAAACTGAATATTGTGTGTGTGTGTTCAACTACAATTTGAATCACAATGTTACAATTTGTAAATGACATATACCTAATAACCCTATGTGGTTGATGTTGAATGATCAAAAAATAAACACGGTGACTCTCCGGATATTGCGTCTATAGATAATGCGAAAAGTATGAGTAGAATTAACATAAAAAAGTTGATTGTACCCGAAGTAGACTCGGAACATCCTACATTTCATCATCTACAGATGTAGAATGTAACATATCTCACACATTCTACATATCTTGCATAGTTTCCGAATTATTTGACATTTAATAAAAAATTACATTTGTCCAACATTTTTCGTTTAAATTTATTTCTCATGTCTATTGAATTCATTTTGTTTTGTTTTGTTTCATATACCATGGGGTGTCCACAAAAACGATTGAAAACAGGCCAAAATTTTCGAAAAAATTAATAGAACTCGTATCATTATTTTATCACAATCAATATTAGAAATAATGATCACTTTCACTTATATTCCCTATGCTCACAATACATACTTTTCATAAAAATGAATGTTTCAATAATTTAATTCTATGGAGAAATTCACTCAGTTAAATTTGAGTTGGCTGTGGAAAAAGTCCGTGTGAGCCTTGGAATTTTCATCAAATATTCAAAAAAGTTCACACAATTTTTGAAATCGGATTTTTTCAAATATCTCCTGTATAGTATAGAATTTGAATCATTTATATTTGTTTTTCCAAAATCCTCCTCATTGTTTTTTTCCAGAGATTCCAGACTCTAGTTCAACTTGCTTTAAAAAATTGTTGAATTCGTAATACAGTATCAAAGAATAGCAATTTCAATAATATCATTGTAACAATTGGCTTTCGAATTTTTGCTTTTGCAGAGCCATTATTTTTGTAGGTTCAGATGACTTTATTTCTGCTGGTTTGGGCGGCATTGACCTGTTCTTATCGAAACTTTGTAACACTGTTCACGAAGAATTAACATAATAATAATAATAATAATAATAACAATTATTTGCCATCACAGATATAATACAATAAGACTACAAGTTTTCAACATATAAGTTTTCCACAATGTGCTAAAAAATGCTCAAAAATAGTTGACACAAAAGTTGCTTTGAGAGTCCCTTGTCCGCGATTTTAAATTTTTGAGAAAGCACAGTCTGCTATCAAAAGCGTTCGCATGTAATTGAAATTTATTAAAGTTTTAAATCCTTTTTGTAAACAAGATCAATATCTAATTAATATTAATAAAACATTGGAAATGAAGGAAAACCAGTTGCATCAATCAAAAAATTTTACTCTAAAAAGAAATATTCGAAGAGGTATTTCGAGGTTAAGTGTAAGAACAGTTTATTTTTATTACCCTTAGATGAAAATAAACTGAACTTCGTCTTTTATTTCCCTGTAATGAAAATTTTATTGTATAAAAATGTCATTATTTACTATTGGAGATAATAAAGGCGAATTATTATTATTAAATAACCATACACAATTTCTTACCAGAGTGAGTAGTTTTGTTGGGCTTATTTTCTCCAGTGTTTCATTGATCTGAAATGAATAATTGTGAAATACATATTATGAATACCTAGCTTTATAAATTCATTTTTTTCACCTGGTCAACATAGTGAACATGGTTTACACCATATTTTTTCTGGAACTCTTTCAGTGGTGTAAGTGGTCCCATCCAAACAGCATATTCATCGGGAAAGCGAGGAAAAAATAAATATGATTCTCCAGTAGATATGTCAATTGCTCCATAACATTCTGCTTCAACTACTCCGAAACACCACATGAAATAGGATTCCTAAATGAAATTTAAAAATTTTATTATTTAAAAAAAATTTCAACATGCCTAATTCATTATATGAATACATTCAATTCGGATATTAGGATCTCAATGAAATGTTCATAAATCTCACCTGTCGAAAAACATACGCAGTGTCAGTATCGTAAAAGGAAATTTCAGATCCTCCTTGGAGCAAAACAACCGAACCTTCGTGTTTGTCCTTCAATTTTTCCACTAATCTTTTTCTATTGGTCTCGAAAAGTGCTACTGGAACTTTCAAAGTATGTGGTCCCATACTTAATGTTCTGATAAAAAAAGGTTCAATGAGAATTCGGAAATGATTTTTATAAAAAACAAGTAACTCATTTCACTGGAGTTTTTTTTTTATTTTTATCAATTTGGTGTGTGACCCATTATACAATTTTCACTCAAACTATTCCTCAATTCCAAATGGCTCACAATTTTCCTATATACAGGGTAATTCAAATTCGACCCCCACCGTTGAGATCTCCTAAACTACAGGAGATTCGTCGAAGCCTAAAGTCGGCAAAGTTGCGTTTTTTTGTGCTTAACAAAACACTGTTGTGAAACTTCTGAGTATTTCCGGAAATATCCGGAGAAAACTGGAAATCGGAATATCGTTTTCATTTTTTTCTACCGTTTTTTGACAACATAGCTCAAAACCAAAAAGTCATCTTCATTAATACTTTTTTCATCTACATATTTTCATGTTCAGATTTACTATCTGACGTTTATGCAGAAAAATAGTGCTTTTCATTCTGATTTCATTGATGTATAATTTGTTATGATTTGCTCTTCTGAAACCACAGGTGGTGTTTTTATGAGCACATTTGGACTGAAAATAATCCACGACACTTCAGAGAAGTCAGACCATAAGTTTGGTTTGGTTTGAATGTGTGGGCTGGAATTTATAATGACCGAATACTTGGACCTCATTTCTTGTCTAATACTTTGAACGGGTAAACCTATCGTCGATTCTTAAGAAACGTATTAGAAGAATATATGGATACGTTTCCCCTTGTTAATTATAGCAGCTGCTGGTTTCAGCATGACGAGGCTCCTCAATACAATGAAAGAGCAGTTTGCGAATATTTATACCAAAGATTTTCTAATAGGTGGTTAGGAAATTCTGAACCAGTGAGGTGGCCGCCAAGGTCACCTGATCGTACAGTTTTGTATGCTATTTTGTGGGGCACCTTAAAGAACAGAATCTATGGAGAGCAAGAATATGACACAGCGGGTGAAATTAGAAAAAATATCATCACGCAATTTAGGTCTATCGGAAAAAGGGATATTGTTAGTGATGTTCTTAATTTGAGACGACGAGATCGGTAATGCATTCAAGAGTAAGGCCATTATTTCGAACACTTGTAATATTTTTTGTGCATTTTTAACAAGCTCATGATTTCATTCTTAGTTTTTGAAACGCACCGTACTCGGCCAAGTGTTTATCCAAAATACCGAATAATGTTCTATCCGGCTGTTGTCTTTTCGGATATAATTAAAAATGAATTTGTGCTGTTTTCGTATTATTGCTATAAAATTTATAATAAAGTGTCAACATATCTCGTTTTTCTTCATTTGAGAATGAAGACATTTCTACTGAATTATTTGTGTAAACTTATGATGTTTGATGAGTTCTGACAACTAATGTTTATTAAACAAAATTTTTCGACGGAGTCATGATCATCTCAGATGAAGTTGTTTTTTTTAATATACATCAATGAAATCAGAATGAAAAGCACTATTTTTCTGTATAAAAACAATATAGCGGCTGTAATAGAAAATAAAGTTGATGATGATTGCCAGCAGACGAAACGTCAGATAGTGTAGCTGAAAAAAAGTATTAATGATAACTAGTTTTTTGTTTTGAGCTATATTGTCAAATAACGCTAGAAAAAAAATAAAAACGGAAATTTCGATTTTCAGCTTTTTCCGGATATTTCCAGAAGTACTCGGAATTTTCCAAGTTTCAAAACAGTATTTTGTTAAGCACAAAGAAGCGCAACTTTGTCCCAATTTAAACTTCGACGTATCTCCTGTAGTTTAGGAGGTCCCAATAGTGGGGGTTGAATTTGAATTACCCTGTATACCTTTGACCTGTTTCGCGGTTGGATTGCCAGGGCCCAAAAACAAAGCATTCGTGATCCAACACCAGACAGCACTGTTTCGAAGCAACAAGATCTCATGAGTGATATAAGACTAAACCACGAATGCATTGTTGGACTCAACTGTCCTTTAAGGACAAGCCTGGGTACTGGGTAAGCAAAGACGATGCCATCTCTCACGCAGATGCTATCTATGGGATCGTACAAGACAAAATCCATGAATATCAAAAATAAACGAGATTCTTCAAGGCGATTTGTTAAAAAGTCAAACTTTACTGCAACTTATTCTGCAAGACAACTACATGAAACCAGAGCTCAAAGATGAAGCATTCGTGATCCAACACCAGACTATGTCGACCTGTCAAGGTCTTATCAGTGGTAATACGCTGAAACATGAGTGCATCGTTGGACTCAATTGTCCTTGAATTGTCGGATTAACAGAATTAGCCTTACACCCCTTGTAATATATTGTCAAGTCGAAATAGCGCTATCTGGTGTTGGATCACGAATGCTTCATTTTTAAGTTCTGATTAGTTGTGTCGCAGTGAATGCTATAGTGAAAGACAGGACGAATTTTGTTCAGCGGTCGATGGCGAAGCTTGACTTTGCAACGGACCGCCTTGGAGAGCCTCCCTTGTCGTTGATATTCCTGGATTAAGTATTTTGTCTATCTCATCGATGACGTCTTCGTGAGAGGAGATGCCATCGTTTTTACTTACACAGGCTTCTTATCCTTTATTTAAGGGCAGTTGCGTCCAACAATACTTTAGTGGTTCAGCATAGTATCACTGATGAGTCTTTGGCGTCTCGAAACAGCGCTGTTTGGTGTTGGATACCTAATGCTTTATTTTTTCGCTTTGGTTTCATTTAGTTACCTCAAAGAGGACTTGGTAGATTTTGCCAGAAGTCTTCTTGCAGTCCAGTTATTTAGTGTTTGTTTGACAAAGTCAATGAAATCGCTTGAAACATCCTTCAAAAAAAAAAGTCAAAAGCTTCATTTCTCCAGGTAAGAGCATGTTCAGATAAGGCGATTTGCGCGCGAATTCACTCGCGCGATTCAATTTATATTGCGTCCAGATACCACGTTTTACACACGTTTCTACACTGGGAGGGATTCGGTGTTTCAGAGGCCAGTTATTAACATGGGCTCGGACACAGAGGTTGCGAAGAGACAGTCGACGATTTAACGTGCATCCAATTATAAGTGACAGAATGATGCATATTATGTTTATAACATTATACCCAAAGCTCAGAGAACACAGTGAAAAGTTTTTCAAACTACTTTTGAATATCAGTAACATCGTTCGATGATTTACTAGAAATTATTCAAAATGATTTGTCTCCATGTCAAAATTATGTGGTACGGGATACTATATCTGCAGGAGAAACCCTCGTTATTACTAAGAGGTGATATATCAGTTTAACAAAAATAAAGAAATAAGGCTAGGCGCAAATTGGAATCCGACAATGATACTGAAGACGAAATTTTGCTTTATTGTTTGCTCGTTAATAATAAAGTAAAATCATCCTATCACACAACAAGAATATTTTTTTGGAAAGGAAAAATGTAGATAATTCATGATATAAAAGAAGATGAGTGATGGTGATTTTAGTAATTACTTCCGAATGAATCGAAATCAATTTGCAGAAATGCATCAGGAATGTCATGCCCCACAACCTATTCCTAATGAGCATTCGAAGCCTTTGGTAATGCGCGAAAGAATTTGCACGAAAAATTGTATATCCACTGTGCCACGCTAGTCACGTGTCACGCCAGTCACACCACCTTGTGTCCGGGCGCCAACTTGCGCTGTGACGCGCTTTCAATTTGCGCCTAGCTTCATTGCCGGATTCCGATTATGAACTCAATAAAAACAATGATTTTTTAACTTGGTCGGACATAGCGGTACAATTGTCACTTCGAATCTGCGTTCAATTTGCGGATCATCCACTCTACGCGTATGACACGTGCGTCTCATGCAGGTCAGCTCACACAGCGCAATATTTTGTAACCATGAAAACCAATAGTTGGCGCCCGGACACGAGGTGGCGCGACTAGCGTAACTCGCTCAGCACAGTAATTGAGACACAGTTTTTCGTGCCAATTTCTTCGCGTGTCGCCAAAGGCTTTGTATTTGCACAACATTGCGTTTTTCCGGTTTTTGTTGTTTATTTTTCAAATTCAAAGTTATGGTAAAGGAAAAGTTAATTGGAGCTGTGAGAGCATACAAAGAGTTGTATGATCCCAGCGATTTTTGTTATCATAAATTGTCCACATTTTCCCCTATACAAGAAAATATTCTTGTTGGATGATTTTAGATCATACTTAACGAGCAACAACGAAGCAAGAGTTCGTCTCCAGCATCGTCAAGCAATGATTTTTTTAACTCGATCGGTCATAGCGGTATGATTGTTACTTCGAAACTGCGTTCAATACGCGGATCTTCCACGTTACATGTGTGACACGTGCGTCTCGGGCGGCTCGTGCAGTTTAGCTCACACGCATTGAATTTGCGCCTAGCTCATGTGTGGCTAGGAATCCAGGTCACAGTCTTTTTTGGCAGTTCACTACAAAATTGGACACATTTTGATGAGAGTCAAGTGCTTACAGGGTAGCTTGGTTTCCATGATTTTTTATAAAATCTAAGAGGTTACATGTATGTTACTTGTTCAGGATGTGAAATACAATATTGTAATTATAAACCACAATTCATACTTACCTACAAATAATTCAAAGCTCGACATACGAGATAAATAACATATTTTTAACGAGACGACTTCATGGACTATGTATACGTTATGTATACATTGCATCTAAACATGAATATCCAGAGAAATATATTTCATTTTGGGTTATTAGATCAATTATAGTACTAGAAATGTCAGTTACTCGAGTGAGCCAACTCATCACTGGATTCAAATTGAATGATGTTAACAAAGAACATAAATTGAAATTGACATTTTTATATCTGGCGAAGTTAAAATCACCACAGAGAATAAAATTCAAATCAGGTTAATATAATAGGTCCAGCAATTCACACATCCTATTTAAAAATACATCAACATTACCACAAGGTGATTTATAACAATTTAAAAGTACAGTTGTATATTCATTTATTTTGTAAGATGCACCGCAAATTTCAAAACTTTGCTCACTACAAAATTCTGACAAATCTATGGGATACATTTGAAATTTGTTATGTGTACATATGCCAACTCTTCTAGAATTCATTGTTGGTCTGCAGTATGTGCTAACTAATTGAAAACCTTCTATACGAAAACTTTCTAAATGTGCTAATTTTATACTTATTCCTACCAAACGTAAAAATTTCAAGCTTTTGAATTCACAAACTGAGGCGATATAACAGCTATACACCTTAAAGAGAATCTTAATGTTTTTTCGACAATACAAGTTCTTCTGATTTCCTTTTGACAACTTCAGTCCATTCTTCCATTTTTGTCTGAGATATTGTTTTCAATGTTAATATATGTATCGAGTGTAATTTTTTCTCGAGCTTGATTTACAGCAGACAATACCTCTTCCTTCGTAATATAAGGCTTGGTTGCAGAATTGCATCCCTCCTCCGAAAAACTAGTATTGGGAACCTCTGACTCACAAGATTGGAACTTTTGTTTTTGTTTGTCCGCCATTTTTTCGGTGGTATTTTTATTGATACTGATTCTTTCAGCATTTTTGGTTATCTTCTGATATTTACAAGCATTCCACAGACTTTTTGATATTATTGATGTTTTTATTCATCAGGAAACTAATTTTTTCATTGAAGAGGTGTTTATTTTCTAATATTATGGCATATTCTTCATCTTTTTCTTGAAATATTGACTTCAGAAGATTAGTTTCTTCCGCCATATGTCTGATGATTTCATCGCTAATTAATTTGTAATATATTGGTTCCAAAGACTTACTTTGAGGTTGAGGTATAGTCTATACGAAGTCAATCCGAACAGCTAAATAAAAGACTAATGTGTCGGGTCTGATAAATTTACTTAACTATAATATCCATCCAGCGAACAAAATAACACAAAAAAAGATAGATGCGTGATTAAAGCATGATCATCACGCACATTTGCATCTATTGGGTAAAATAAACAAGCCTCCTTACGCTGGCCAATCAGATTTACCTGCAATCGGCTTGCGAAATTCATTGTTACATTGTCGGAGTGGTCAGTTACGTTTTAACGCTTGTGGTGTGTACATATACGGTATTTTTAAAGTTTGAAATTTTCAAAATGTCAAGTATTGATACGGCTGAAGAAACTGCTAGTTTGTGTCCCTACACTCCACCTAAAAAATGTTTCTATATCCAGCCGCATATTATTAAAAAAATTGATCCTTCCTTAGTGCGACTCTGTACAAACAGCCTTGTCTGTGAGATCACGTGGACTATGCATGATAATGTTTTGGAGCACTCTGTTGCTTAGATGAACAGAGTATAGTTAATACCATATGAAACCTCCCACATAAAAATTATGATTATGCCTCGTAAATTATACCACGCCGTCCATGTCATACAAAGAAACTGACGACGTTCGGTACCTATTTAGTTTTTATGTCATTCGAATTGAGTTCGTACAGAATATACCATATCACTATTTTCACAACACATAATGCATGTTTCATATAGTGTTATATAGTTTGTCACACGTTCCAAACAAGTTCTGTGGAAAACATTTCCACAAGTAAAGCACACTGCAACTTTTTGTTTTGTACAACATTTAAAATATTTTCCGGAGACATATGACTTCTCGCCGGCAGCCATGTTGAATTAACTATGAAGGTATCATCAAACCGTTCGATAAGAAAAGGATTAACAGGTTAATATTTTCACTAGATCGCAATATCTGACGACACCACTCGAATTTTTCATGGGATTCAAAATATAAACTGGAAAAATATAACATATTTTGGAAAAAGCATTTTTTCAAGGAAATGTTGACAATGGAGAAGTTTCACGAAATTGTTGATGCCAGATTAACATAATTGAACTTGTGGAATCAGTGAATGAAGTTTGAAAATTCATCGATAAATGTACTACTGAGAAATAGATCATTGAATTTTTGTATTTTAGCGTAGAACGACTGGCTCTATAATATATTTGTAAGAGTATTTTTTGGTTCCAGTTATCGTAATGAAATACGATACGAACGGAGCAAGTAACTGCAAAACCTAAAGTACAGTAAAAATCAACCAATAAGTCAACCCCCACTACTTTCATTCATAAATTCACAAAGTTCTTGGTGACCTCGAAACGAAGTGCGGAGCCAATTTCGTTCTTTTACCATAGGCGTGCGCTCATATAAAAACAAAATTTAAGGATATTATAAAAGATTTTGTGGTGAGTTACTTATTCCGTACGGCGCTTTCACCGACTCCTCAAGAGCCCAATCCTAGGATCATGCGGTCCACACATGTGTTGATATCCGACCGTTTATCATAACTAATCCGATGCCCGTGGTTCCTTCTAATCCTTCGATACTACAGCACTGAACGCGTTGGATGAGAATCTCATCCTAAAAGCGATGATCCGCCCGGCAACTCGGGCGAATCACGTGGTAAAAGAGTCTTCTGTAGATAGGTATAATACCTATAGCTAAGCGAATATGAACATCATAGTCTGGGCACCGATTAAGTAGTCTGGGGGTCTGGGTCGGATGACAGCACACGCCGGACGGAATTATTTTTGTAGTTGAAACTTCAACTGCCCATTACTTTCTCATTTGTTAAGATATGTTGATGATTCCTTCAGAGTCTTGTTCTATTTTACCGATTCTTTTATAAAAATGTTATAGCAGTGCAACTGTACAATTGAAAAGTTCAACTGAAAATAAAATGGCAAACAAGTCAGGTATTAAAACTGTAAGAAAACATAATTGGAATTATATCACTTTCTATTGCATCTATTTTCGCTGGTCAAACCTTCTGTAAAAAGCTGTTATTGCTTGGCTGAGAGCCATATGATATTCAACATCGATGAATATATTTCTGTCAAATGCATTTTCAGTTAATATTTTTTCAGTGAGAAATGTTTAAAAAAATCTGGGACTACTTTTTTGGACCTAGCAACACTTTTTCCCGATTATGCTAATTTAATTGGCAAAACTCGTCTTGAGAGGAAGTGCTCTATACTTCTTCAATGGAAAATGTGTCTTTAGATTGTTTTACACCGGGGGTTCGAATTCTAACTGTTGAATTTCTGGAGACGAATAAAATGTATTTTATCCCTGATGTAAACAATTTTCTGCAAAAAATTGTTTTTTTTTACAAAAAAGATCATAGTTTCCGAAATGAATCGAATCAACTACATATTTCGTATAAATATATTTAAAAAACGGCGACCTTGAAAATTCCATACAATAGCTTCACGAGTGCTTTTGTTGAGAGCTTCGACAACACTATTATGACTACTTTTATTCATTACCATCACCTATGAGTGTTTCTGACAGACCAGAAACTTGGATCCACCCCTGGGTTTAGCCAACGTAATAACTTGATTAATACGACGTTATGACGAGTTATTATGAGTTCAATAGTAAACAATGAAATCAATTAGTCATACAGAGATAATGCCCATTTGTTTTTCAGCGGAAAATGTATTTTTTCTAATAAGTATAGAAATATACCTTCAAAATTGATGTTTCCAATGATTTACAACAGCTGGATAGGGTTTGTAGATAAATAAATGCGAAGGGTACAATTATCCTGTGGTGTCGTTAAAATTGACATTTTTTAATCTTAAATCTTACCCAGTAGAGTCTGTTTCTTTTTCAGTCATTTTTGAACACCCACAAAGTAATTGAAGTTACAACTGAAGCTGTGAATAACAAATCACTTATCACTCAGATATCTAATGATTTTCAATTCATTTGAAGTTATTCTCAAGATTATATTTATATCAATTCAAGTGTAGTGTACACACAACACTGCCTTGGTATCAGTGTTGCCAGATGAAATTTCATCAATTCTTTGGACAGATTCATCAGAAATCTAGATTTCTCTTAATCAAATAATGTTCAACCAGATTGCGCTAATGCGCTAATAGGTTTTATAATGAAAGTCATTTACGAAATGACATTTGAGACCATTAATCCCACTTGGTGATGGTCGACCACGAAAATAAATTTAGTCATTATTATATAAAGTAATTTAATTTCTACGCGTTCGTAGAAATAAAATGCAAACAAATTTCTTGCTGAAAATCGGTAGGTTTTTTTAATATAGCCTCATTTGTTGTTTGTACTCAATCAAAATGTGTTTCGTGATTACGTGACTTCAAAATCAATAAAAACAATCAAAGGGAGCTGTTCTCAAAGTTTAACGTATCATCACTGAATGTTACTAAGGCATAGTCTCTATATTCTCAATCACATTTATTTTTTCAAATATTCAGGGAATATTTCTCTCCAAACAATCAATATATAATATATATATATATATATAAGTGCTATTTTCATAATCATATATTTTTGTTCTTCCGAAAAAACTAGGAATAAACGACTCGCCCTATTGCTGAAACTGTAACATGAAAATTACACACAACAATTATATTTTTTTCAATTTTATTACGGATTTCACACCTTTTCTTCTATGAATTTTGACCATGTTTGACGAAATTTTCAGTGATTGGTCCTAGGTAGTTTTAATTTAATTCGAGTTCTGATAAAATGAACTGAAAATTATTATTTCTTTGAATCATGATCAGATTCTTCATATTCAAAGAAATTTGTTTGCATCTAGCAACGCCACTTGTTATTTGGGATATTTTCTCCCCACTACCCGATTCCTGCTGAATTTACGATATAAAACAAGACTCCTGCAACCTGTCATGTACTGTTTATATTCCATTCGTTACTAGATGTCGCTATATGTTCAGAATACTTTAATTTAGACAATCATGAGGATTCTTATTTTTATTGTTGGTAAACTTTTGTCGAATTGGGTCTCTTGTAAACACGAATCAGTTGTTTCCTTTTGTGTATTTATACTCGTTGTTTGGAGAGAAAAAGGTATACCATTGAAGTGAGAGTGTATTGATTTTGTATATAGACCAAGGTAATGACATTTTTTGTTACATAAAATCTCGTATCCTCATCGGAAGGTGGCAATAGTGGGATCAAATGTGAAAGAAAGAGAGATTTATAAATAAATAAATTTTTTCTTTGTTCCGTTACCCACTCTAGTGAAAAAACATAAAACATAACAGATGCTAACGGTGACAGTAGTGATCTATTCGTTATACAACAAGGACAAGGACTATTTCCGCAGATTCTGGTTTCTGGTTTGTACGGAAGCGCAGAAGTACCACATAATTTTATTATCTACTTCTTGGAAATTTCCACTTCAACTCGAGATTGATGTCAAAATTTCGAGATTAAAGTCGGAATTCCCAAGAAACAAATAATGAAAATATGTGGCGCTTTCGTAGGTTTGTCATGTATTAAAACTATTGTGAGACTGAAATACTCTTTTTATAAAAGTGGTTTAACAAATGTTATTCATTGGTATTTTAATAGATACGAATGAATATCTGTAGTTGTTGAGGTATTACACTATTTATTAATGTAATAACACTGGATGGCGAAACCAAAACGAAACACAACCGTTATCTGGATATTCGTCAACAAGCTTTTCTGAGATAATTTTGACTCCGCTACATCCACCGCCAAGTGGTTGAGTGACTAGATTTTTATGGTCTCCCAAATCGAATATGTGCCACGTGTTTTTTGAAACTAGTTCTATTAGCTTGCTTAGTCTGACTGATGAATTTTTTGTCACAGTCCTCGCAGCTTATTTCATATATCTTTCATTTTCCAACGTATCATCTTTGGAGTTACTTACCTAACATTCGTTGGAATGAGCAAGGAGTTTTGAAGGCTACTTTTATGTTTAACTTAAAAAAAATCAATCTAATCCATTAGTGCATATTGGTTCATACGGAACTATATTGTTTGAAAAGTCGAAGTCGAAGATTCACGAAGATTTTTCCTGAATTTGCTTTTTCTAATTACCGTTTCTACTATATTTGAAGGATACCCGTTGCTTTCAGCATAGACGTGAGATTGAGATAGTTTCAAACTATTTGGCTAGACATTTAGCAATTTCATAACTAGGAAAACTTATGACAGTGACAATTGGTAGCACCAAAACTGGCCATTTTATATAATGCATTCTTTGGTAATCTATTATAGAGACCGTTATCAATCAAATTATCAATTCTCTCAAAGTAATCTGATTTGTCCAATATCACAACTTCATTACCTTTGTCTACCTTCAGATGGAAAAAACTCAACTCAACTCATAACAGCAGATTTCCGAACATTAGATTTACATATGAAATTGATAACAACGGGGAGTTACAATTGTTAGATGTATTAGTGTCTATAGGAAGAATCACACCATTGTTCACACACAAAATGGCAGGATTAAACTTTCTTGTCCATTGGCTTGTTACCCTTGGTGAAGAAAGATACGATATTTAGAAAAATGTTATCGGGGACATAGCTGAAAGCGGGTATTCTCCAAATATCGTAGATAGGTTAATTATAAAACGTAAATTTAGGAAGAATCTTTGGAAATCTTCGACTTTTCGAAAAGACATTGATCCAAACTTCATTGTCCTTCCATATAAACCAAGATACACTAACGGATAGAATAGAATTTTCAAAAAGTTGAACGTAAAAGTAGCCTTGATAACTTCTTGCTCACTTCAACAAATGATAGGTAACTTCGAATACAAGATATTGGAAAATGAAAAGTCAGGGATATGTGACATAAACTGTACGGAATGTGAAAAAAATACATTGGTCAAATTAAGCGAGCTATTAAAACTCGTAGCACATATCCGATTTCGAAAACCACAAAAATCTATTGTCAATCAACAAGCCTTGAAGAACGGCCATAGAATGAAAAAAACTTCCGAAACTATTGTCATCGGTATACGACACTAGATTTTTGGATGCTTTCGAAATTCTGGAAATAGCAATGTGTGGCATGAGAACTATGAACAGTGACGAAGGTTCCATTCCGAACAGTCCATTTTGTTCACCTTTATATGAATCGCTCTGTTAGAATTAGCGGAAAATTTTACGAGAAAATTTACCGCTAATTTCTACCCGAAATCGTTGATATCTGTCTGAATGTGAAAGTGTACTCTATTAGATATACATAGAAATCAGTTTGAAAGTTAGGAATTAGTGTACTTCACTAGTGAAAAGCAAGTTAGTAAAAACACCAACTTGCTTAGTGAAACGTGCGACGATCTCGGTGACATCGCAAACTGTATCTAAGCTCGATGGATAAACAATAATAGTGTTCGAAATTTGTGTAGGCAGTGAGTGAAGGCTTATTGTGTGAGAGAGACAAGAGGCCGCCTTCGTTCTCATTCCTACTTCGTGCTGTTTAATTGAGTGAGAAGTGAATCCGATAGACGCCTGGTGGGAATAAATGATCTATGATCAGGTTTAAAAATGAGTGAATTACTAAAATGGCTACTGAAAAATAGGGGTGGATGATAGAATGGTGAAAATTGAGGGTTATAAGTAATTTTTGATGCCGCATCATAAAAAAATAAAATCAAAATATTTTGTCAAAAAATTATGTTTGGGGTGGAACATCCTTATAT
>WOGR01001993.1:0-17945 GCA_015342045.1 Leptinotarsa lineolata | reverse complement strand
TTTGGCATCTGAAATAGACAGTAAAAATAAAATTAACAGATTTAGTTATGGTGTCTCAAGATGGGACATGGTCTTAGGAAACTTATTAACGTCCCGTCTTAAGAAACTAGCACATTATTTTTAAAACCTAACCTGCAATTCTAGAAAATAGTAGCCCTAAAAATTTCGACTACTATAATGTCTCTATTAGTTATTTCTTCAACCTGTCTGTATAGAATTTCATAGAAACTTACCGTTAGAACGTTATTCAGTGTTTTGCAGACTGCTAATATTTTTATGAAAACCCCGAAAACAGATAACCGGCCGTGGAACTGATACTACTAGGACTGAATGCATATGCCACTTACAGAAGTATGGTTATATGATGAGCTTTCGCGCGCCACCACTAGATGTCACCACAGTGTCTAAATTATGCAAAAATATAAGTGTCCCTTTTTGGGGGACCATCCTATCTTGGGTTACTCTCCCCTATATGTGATATATTGAATTTATCCAGTGTGTCCTTTTCTTAAAATCGGTCATAAGTTGGGAACACAATATCACGTTTGATGTTAATGTATCAATTTGATTCTGCATGAATGAAATGAATATTTTTCCGAGACTTTTATCATGAAATACAGAAAGTATGTTCCTAATATGGTAGGATTGAGTAAAAGTTCTTCAATATTTTCTTGAAAATGATTTTTTCGTATAGTTATATAAAAGCGTTTATGGCCAAGAATATTTTCTCGTGAACATAGTTGCTTTACTAGAATCAACAATTTCATAACCATTTGTGTTCAATGGTAGTTCAGGGGTTTGTCAGAGTAGGGAAATGTCAGTAATGGAGCTTCTCGAGCTGAATGTATTGTAGTAGTATGGCATTCTAATTAGTAGGTTTCAGGGTTTTCTATAAATTCTTCTATAGTTTCATCGATATTACCGACTTCTCCAAAATGTGATATGTTGTTGTTATTTGGAGGATTTCATGACGAAGCGTCAGCAAAATTTTCTTCACCTTTTATGTGTTCTATTGCAAAGTCATATTCTGATAACCAAAGTTTTCAACGATGTAATTCAGGAGTAGAATCTTTTGAAAGCCATTTCAAAGGTTCATTATCTGATCGAATTTCAAATTTATTTCCGAAAATATAGAGTTGAAAATATTAAATATTCCATACAATAGATAGCAATTCTATTCAGTAGGCAAGTAAGTAACTCCTTGTGGGTTTAAAGTTCTACTTGCATAGCATACTGGTTTTTATTTTGATACAAGACTTCTCCTATAGTGTATTGTGAAGTGTCTGTTGTCAATGTGAAAGGTTTTGTGAAGTCACGGTGTTGTAGTATGAGTTCACTGCAGAGTTATGACTGCGTTTATAAATCCAGGTATGTGTTCAACTCGTTTATCTTTTCTTAAACAATTTGTTAGTGGTTTTGTAATCTTTGTGAGGTTATTTATCTGATCAAATTCTTTGGTTTTGAATGTTGTTCTAGATTGAGGTGTGAAATGGATATTTATTCTTTGTGACAATTTTAAAAGGTTCTCAACGTCTTTCCATCGGATGAGTTTGATTCCGCTAGATACCAGAATCAAGATCTTGCCTTACAATTTTGAAATTATAGCCCTAAAAATCAATTTTTCGATTGTAGCTTCCGCGTTTGTGTAATTCCGCAAAATTTCATCACATGAAGCACAGAAATTGTTCAACTCACATGGTTCTCCTGAGAATAATTGAATTAAATGGAGTAAGTGCAGTGGATAATGGGTGTTGCGACCGTTACCACATCGCCTTTGAGAATGTTTACCGCAGCAGTAGACGGAATGTCAGGCATAAAAACCTGCAGACCAAGGCCAGAAAACCCGGAAAATAGCTTTCATACAATAATGATATAATTACCAAAAATAATCTAAGTTCTTGATATTTGATTTTGAATGTATCACGTTAGAATTTTCACCAAATGAAAATTTTCTACAGCTTGGGAAAGGTTATTGGAATCTGAATCAATATTTTGAAGTTCCTTATCAGAATCCAAATTGTTAAAAATGGTTCCTATTTGATTTCTGGCAATTCTATTACGTGCTGCGAGGTCTCCTTGGTTACGAAACATAATACACGAAAAATACTGATGAAATTATATCATATAAAATGAGATAGAGGAAGGGAATGTTGAAGAGAATGAGAAAAATGTCTTACGTCCTAGTTCTGAATGATTTTCGATTTGTTCCTTAATGGCTACGGTGTGGTTTTTCTCACTTACTAAGGGTGTCTTCAAGATATTCGTTTCTGAAGACTCCCGTTCCAGCTGTTTCAGAACTCCAGTAATAAATTTCCAAAAAGTTGGTACGATGACTCTGTTTTCCTGACGGCTAGCTTTTTTTCTCGGATTATCCACACGTTCTTTCGTGATATGAGAATAATCCTACCAACTGCGCCAGTTATGTTTCATATCTCGTAGTCGTTTAGTTCGGAGATTGAAACATGTGATTATTGATGAAGAACCTCTCCACAAATATGTGAAGGTTATGCAAAGGAGATACTTTTAGATACGAATTCAAGAAAAATCCCTACCGAAATAACTGAAGCATTGTCTATAGATTTATAGTCAGTCAACCTTATGGAGTTACTATTGGAGGACAATGAAAATGATTAAAAGATGGCGCCAATGTCGTGATGCCCAGAAAAGAGATAAAAGAATGAGATGGAAAGTGTCGTAGTTGAAAGTAATAATTGATTATTTTCATGTTTCTGACTGGCTTTGTTTTCGTGTCGGACTCAGCCAAGCATTTTCATTGCAATTTTATAGGCATATAAGAGCGAACTTTTGTGATGTGTGGTCTGGTTTTATTGTTTTCTTCGTAATCAGTTCGTTATTTGTACTTTCAGTAGTTATAAGTTTGTGTAATTGGTACTTTTATAAGACAATAATCGTGAGTTGTGACAGAACATCGAAAAAATATAAAAATATATATTCAATAATTATATTTAAAATTTCATGTTATTAGATCCCATCAAATGTATTTCCAAAATGAATGATTTAACAAATGAAAGTGGGTGCAATAGGTTATGTTGCAGCAACTTTGGAGAATAGGTATTTATTCGTGACCTGAATGAATTATGCAGTCACCAAAATGAAATGAATGGGCATTGTTTGGCCAAATAATCTTAGGACATATAAAATTTCACCTTTTGAAGCACCGGCTCCCCATACCTAATATGTAAAATTATGAATTAAAATTTGCCATTTTAATTTCTTTGGTCTTTGACTAGTACTCTTGTTGAACAGGAGACCTAATTCTCGAGTGGTATTGGTCATTTAGCAAAAAATACTTTCATATTTCAAAATGTGATGAATAAGAAAAATGTGGAAACACACACACACACACACGCACGCACACGCACACGCACACGTACACGCACACGCACACGCACACGCACACGCACACACACACACACACACGCGCACACCTATACACACACACACACACACAAACACAAAATTTCATAAGAAAAAAATTCTGAATGGGCTATGCATATGACACTTCGAGGTCATATCACCTCGATTCTACTAAACCAACAAAAAAAATCAATTATCACGTCATAGTATATGTCTACTTCAAGAAATGCAAATACAATGATTTCAAATTTGAATACCAAGCCTTGCAGAAATTATATCACTATGATCTTAAAAAAAAAGTTCGATTCTGTAATTTGATTTAACGGAACAAATGACGAATCCAACAATAGTCACTCCTCGCGAGAAGATTGAGAATGCATTGGAAGGTATTCAAGGAGACGAAATAATCCAATGTATAAGAAGTTTGAGTTTCATAACCGCAAAGTCCATTTTACGAAACGAACAATTTTAGAATAACAACAATACAGATCCGAACCAAAGAAATTTGGATAAGGGTCAAAATCACCTGAAAATTTACCTAAAATGACATTTTATGATATATCGTCGAATTAAGAGTGAACAATTATTTCGAAAAGTGTCATAAAATATGCAGATCCGTATTGAAAAAAATGAAGTTGAGGGTGGCCCAGAGAGTATGAAACGTTGGATTCAAAATCTGATTACGTCAAATTGAGAAGAGTTACCTGTTGAATGAACATTTTTTGATAATTTTTTAAATAACGTGGGAAAATAAGAAAAATCAAAATGACAGAATTCACTTTTCTTATGATATCTCAAAAACCGGCCCTGATTGTCTCGATTCGTTTGAACCACTTGACAGTACTTCTAAATGCAACTTTTTTACCATTTGACCGACCTTGTAACTCTTATGGTTTAAAAGTTACCAATACAATCCCATTATTAATAATTAAATATTACCACTTGCTCACAAAAAATATTTGAAACTTTAATAAGTTTCAATTACATACGAGCGCTTTCGATAGCAGACTGTGCTATCATCTTCGAAGCAACCCCGTCACTTCCGTTAACTTCGAGGTAGAATGATGAATCTCGCAGGATGGCTGAAAATGCTAAAAATATACTTACCGACTAAATGGTGTTGGCCTAAGTGAAATACACAGCCCGCCATTCGCGACTTAAAAATCCATTTTTACGGTAAATCATAGTAGGGTGCAAAATAGGCTGAAAATTTCTTCAGATTCCTGATCAGAACTCCTAAATTACTACAGGTACACCTTTTTCCTGAAAAAAATATCAGCCCTAAAATCTCCAAATTTGTCTCACTTATCATGAAAGCACCCCAGTATCTTCCGAAATTACCAAGGTTAAATGATGAAACTCGCAAGGTTGATGAAAATGCTGAAAATACACTTACCGGCTAAATGATGTTGGCCTAAGTTATATACACTGCCCGCCAGTCGTGATGGAAGAACCCATTTTTACGATAAATCATACTAGGGGGCAAAATAGGCTGAAAATTTTTTCAGATTCGTGATCGGGACCCCCATTTTATCACAGGCACACCTTTTTTCTGAAAAAAATTCAGCCCTGAAAAATCCAAATTTGTCTCACTTTTCACCTTTCTTTGGCATTGAAAGAAAGGATTTTCAACAGACCTTAGTTTAAGAGAAAAAGTTTTCTTGCTTACAAACTTTTACTCTAATATAAAGCTAGGTTACTTTAAGAAAAAGGAAGAAATAAATCAAAAATATCAATAAAAACTCTTAATAAAGATATTTAGAAGACGGAAAGAAGTTAATTCAGTTACAAACTGATTACGAATAATGTGGGATTCTTACCAAACATCCGTTATGGAATTAAGACAAATATCATTCAAGGAAAGCTACACGAAGTGATATACATGATGGACAAATGAAATCAAGGACGATCGATGTCTCATAGATAATTAGAAAAATATCGCACATACCAGTGCAAATTCTCCCGATTTAGGTCCGTTAGATTTCTTGGTTGAATCAAACCTCGTCGAGGTAGATTCTAGTTAGCTTAAATTGCCCGATTTTGATAATTTGTCTGAAGTTGACAGGGCAAGTTATTATTTATATAGCGAGATTTTCAGTAAAAATTCTCTTTCATTTTTTACATTGTCATCAATACATGGATAGCTTTTTTCTAATTATGCTTTAATATGGATAAAGGACGAGGGTAATTTAATTCATCCCTCTGAAAGTTAAAATTTGCGAATTGTGTCGAAAAATAATCAAATATCACTCAACCTTATGTGGAAGAAAATTCTCGATCTAAATGAACATAAAATATTTACATCAGACTCCCAAAATGATTGTAGATATTGATATTTTTGCTAATTTGCCGATTCATCAATTAGATCAATTTTCTGAGACAAACCACGTATCAGAATTAATAAGAGTTTTTAGATTTTATAGCATAGCAAACTAATTTTGAAGAAACAGAAAGACAGCTTCATAATTGAATTAATTCTTCTCAAGAGACAATAAATTGTTACATTTGTTCAAGTAAATATTCAATATATCGAATATAAAACCTATTTTTATCATTTACTTGAGATATGTATCGATAAAAATAAAATAAAGGTGTTGTCATATTAACATGATTTTTATAAACATCAAATCCATAACTATTCATGTGATTCTATATTTGTATTTGAACTTAGATCTTCTTTTGGCGCCGTACCCCTTACCGCACTTCAGACTTCGCTTCCACGCGCTTATAGTCTTACTTATGTATATTTCATTAATTTCTACTTCCATGAGTCCTTCCATTTTTTGTTGTGGACAATGGTGGGAGTTATCAGGGATATAATGAAACTGCTAGAATTATTTCTATTTATATCAAATTCTTAAACCGTATTGGTATTTTTATAACTTTCTGTTGTTGAGACAAGACACAAAATCCCCTTTACTTTACGCCAATTTGTGTCGAAAATGGCAAAAACATTAAGTGTCGGATCCAAGTTCGTGAAAAGTAATCTAACTCTTCTCTTGCTTCCATTTCAAATATGCTGAACATAATTATCCATGAGAGCAGACAACGGGTTGTCCATTGCCGTACCATCTGCTGCTTGGATTGAGTTTTTTTCGATCCTATAGATGGCGGCTTCATGAGTAGAGATTTCAATCGCCTCCACTTACTCAGACTTATCCTTTGTCAATCCAGTAATTTTAAAATCTCTTCCTTTTAGTGTGAAAATGGATTACAAATATAAATTATTTCAGTTAAGACAAACCTAAAACTTGCAGGCATATTACCTGTGTTTAAATTCAAGATTGATAGTTAATGCAATGTTTTTCCTCTTTAGCTGCCTCGCAGGACAGTTTATCGAATGTGTAGGATAGTTTATTTCTGGGTTATATAAATGTTATTGAATATAAATGGATAAATCTTAATTGTGGCGGATTATGAAATTAATATCTGTAGCAACCAGCACCATGATTCAATTCTTCTGAACGGTCTTCAAAATGGTTTACCTTCGGGAAGTGAGTCCTTACCGTAGATAATGGGTGTCTTTATAGTTTAGAATGTGATAACGAGAGTATCGTCCAAAAAATTCCAACACACCGAGTAAGCTATTCCTTCGAATAACCAATATATGATTTTTCCCGTGCTTTAGGTCTTCTGGTTTCTATACAAAATGTGATCAGCTAAAACAACTTGCTCAAGAGAAGATAACGTAATTTTATCTCCTATAAAAAAACTTATGTTTTTGACCTGGAAGTTGGATGTTTGCTTAAAGACCGAATTCATCTGATAATCTTGATGGAAAAAAATATTATTTGATTTTGATATTATACAGGGTAGATACCTATTGTAAAAAAATTAAGTTGAATGAGTTGCTTCTATTTCTTTTTTTTTTATTTCTACTACTAATAGTACTAGAGTACTAGAGTAAAACCAATTAACGAATACAATATATATTTGTTATATTATAATACATGTAACTGTGACACAATGCATTCGTGGTTCAGTTTAGCACCACTATGGCGGCTCGAAACAGCGCTGTCTCTTGTCGGTTCACGAATGCTTTGTTTTTTCGCTCTGATTTCGACCCGTTACACTCATATGATTCAACTAGGCTTTGAAATATGATTAAGTAAAGTTAGATTAAATAAAAAAATAATCGATTGGTAATCTTAAATAAGCACGAAAATTAATCAGTTCTGAGATCTTGGATACTAGTGTTGTACCGTTCTAATGAAATATCCTTCGAAATATTCCAATTGAATTCTATTAAATTCTAATTAAAGTCGTGGGAGAAATACCCACCACTGTGAACAGGTTATGTCATATACATGAGGTTTATAAATAGTCTTGTAAATAGTAGTACTTGAAAAGTTATTTATAGAATGAAAAACGTGCAAAAATGCCAACCGGTATATCAGGGTGGTGTGTTAGGTGCTGAGCGGAGATACAACAAAAAAACCGAATGCTAAAAATAGAATGTTTATATTGTCTTGGAGTCCTTTCAGAGATCAGGTTTGTCAGGTGTTCTTAATTCACTTCATTTTACTTTTGGCGCTACTCAATTGCATTGGTTTCATATCTATATGAATGGTTATATTACATTTTTCAATTAGTTTGTAAATATAGTGTGGTGCGTAGTGCGCGGAACATGGCATGTGTTATTTGAAGATCATTTTTTCTATTACGTACGGGTTGCAAGCACAAGTTCGTGTGAAAAACTGGGAGGATTTCAGGAGGATGTGTCCGTGATTCTTCATTTACGTCTCAGAAAAGTGACAGGTCAGGAAACTAAATAATATACAATCGCAACAGAATATACAGGGTGTATTTTAAATGCTGTCATCAATTTCAGGTGGTGATTATTGGAGAATGTGGTAATTGCGCCACCTTAAGAGAAAGTTACCTTTTGTGGCTTCAATTTGACCTAAATTTTCAGTCCTAGTACTCAAATTTATCAGTAATTTGTTTTTCAACATAAATATATATTTGAAAGTACATTATCCTGCTGACATCACACCAGAAAAAAGCATTAACTTTTTTATGCAAAGTGGCGAAATTGACCCAAATAGTGGGGTAATTCCGTCACCGCCTTAGGGTAATGAAATTAATATTGCTACACTGCAAAGGAACTATTTATTGCTTGTAGGTATTGTATGTAGTCAATTTGAAATGTTTGCAACCTACAACAAAATAATACATAATTCACCAAAGATTCGAAATCACGAATAGAACTCATTGAGAAAGTTTACTGGCAGAAGTAACAAACATAATATTCAGGGTTGTCTTTCCCATTGCATTCAAAGAAAATAACACAGCGGTACCAAACTACATTGCTACCAAACTCTCTACAAACCAAACACATCTCTGTATCATCAGCTGACCATTTGAAGGCGTCATCATCTCCTTTGTCATCACAAAGGGTTTTCTCGTCCAAGCTTTCTGACGATGTTTCATCAAAATTCAATTTTCTTTTGTGAGTTCTCTTAACTGTTCTCTTTTTTTATTTCGCAACAAAAACTTATTTTCTTTTTTATGCCTCTTTTTTCATTTTGTTCATACATTTTTTAATTCTTTACTTTGGTTTCTTCATTTTTAGAATCAGTTAGTTTTCATTTGAATGATTCATTTGTCACTTTCAAATATTTTTTCCTTCAGCATCTGCAAGGTTGCTCTTCATTGGCGTGGCTGTCAAAATAATGGGATGTTGTTTATTATTTTTTTGAGTTTTACCGTCAGGACCTGTTTCATTTACTGACTGTGGTGAAATCTCTTGAATCCGTCTTTGAAAATCTGATTTTTTCCTTTGGATGTGCTTGGTTAATGGTTAGCATACACATCATATAACCGAGAAATCTCAGCATCAGTGTTATTAAGTATCCTTGCACCAGAGGTAGGTGTCTCATCACCAGTGGGATTAAGTGTCTCGTCAGCAGTGGTATTAGATTTCTCGGCAGCAGTGTCATTCGAAGTCTCAGCAGCAGTAGCGTTTTCTTCATTGTCCACAATGAGTACTTGCTAAATGAGAAAATGAGCGGGAGCAAAGTCATCCTGAGTAAACTTATTAGGCTGAAAAAGAAAAATCCCACAAGCTCTGAATCCTGAAACAGCCTTTTCTAGAGTGACAACTTCCAAGTAGGCTTTGCTGAAGATTTAAGCAATGTGGTAAGGTGGGGACGGATTGACACTATATGAATATGATGGGCTCTGCAAAAAATTATAGTACTGCAACGATATTTGAATGCCATGGTTATCTGATCAGAAGCATTTTCAGTGCTTTTCTTATTAGTCTTGTGTGGCATTCCCGTCTGATCTACTGATTGTAAGGAGCTAGTGGGCTCCTGACGATCAGTAATTGTTCAAAACACTTCAATTTCAGCTTCATTATTCAGTTCTATAGGGTTATTTCATTTTCCAGTTCACCGAACCAGTTTCGGAAAACTTTGTCACGAAATCAAGCACATATCGGTGACTTATATTACAATTTGGATGTCTTTCCAATCTCTTCATAAATGAAAATCAGTTCAATTCGTTTTCGAAAAGTATAATATTTTCACAGTTTATACATTTATAATACTACCAAATCGTTTGAATCTGCTGAACAATTTTTTGTTCAAAATACGAAGCTTTTCAAAGCAGAAGTAGCAAAAGTAATAAACGCAAATAAACTACCATCACTTCCAGATTGCTTATTTATTTAGGACTAATGTTGACCCTGATGAAAATTTGGAAAAGTGCCATCTCTTTTCCTAACCAGTTCTACTGATAAGAGAGTCAATACAATAGGTACTATTTATTTGAATACTAACCTGAAAGTTTTATAGATACTTGTTCTTACTTGTTATGTACGAATACTTGAATAGGTACTATCTAATGATTACAGATTATTTAGTTCGAATAGAGCAATTTGTATTCTTATTTTTTAAAATGTTTTTAGAAGTAGGAAGAAATTAAAAGACTGCCTGTAAATGTATCGGTTTATTTAACTAGAGCAGAGCACAATGAGTTCAAAAATGAAGGAATAAACCGAAATTCTTTTCATTGTATATCATTATAAAGATTGAGTTCCTAAGAGGCCAGAATCACCGCTGCTGTCATCACTGCAGCTGTCATCGTCACAATTATCTTGTAAATTTATAATTACACTAGCTGACCCGGCAAACGTTGTTTTGCCACATGAATTATTTCTATCAGAACAATGACACTTACAAATAATATTAATTTCATAATGCTATAGTGTGTACAGTATTTTTCGTTAGTCCATGTTTAGCTAACACAAACAAACTGGATGGTTTGCTCACTCGAGAGCTAAGAACAAAACTTAGGAACTATCTTTGGGTGATCAGCAAAACGGAAGTGTACTCTTATAACACAAGTTATTCCAATGTTTTGATAAAAAAATATCATTTCCAATGAAAAGCTACAAAAAATGAATATGTACAATTTCATAAACTTATTTCAAAAGGTTCAACTTACTGTTGGTGAGAACGGCCGTGTCGAAAAGAATGTCACACTTGAACAATTGAAACATATCAATAAAATGAAACAAGTCAATATATAAAAAGAGTTAGACTCCTCACCAAAATAAGGAAGATTATTTAGAATTACGTATTGAAAATCTTTTTTTGTCTAAAATTTGTAAACTACCTGTAAAAGCCATATGATTGAAGACCAAAGAGAAATATTTCACTAAGGTGATCAATATCTGATCTTCTGTCAAGGCAATTATTTGATTTTAAAATAAATGACATTTCCAAAATCAAACTTTTAAATGTGTTTCTTTCAATTGCTAAATTTTTGGTTGAATTATAGTCCATATTATGACCTTCTTTCAAAGCATGATTGCTGAGAGCACATCTTTCAGGATGTAATCTACTATCACTTTTCTGTGAAGTGATTCTATCTTTGAGTAGTCTCGACGTTTGAACAATATTTCAATTACTACAGTTTAAACATGGTATGGAATAAACTAATTGAGCTTGGAAGTTTGTAGGAGTTTCATCCTTAAGTTTTGAAAACAATCTGTTAATGGTTATTTCCACATTAAATTTTTTGAAGATTCTGCATAACGTAGGAGTTATATCACTGATGTATGGTAAAGAAGAAAAGAATATCGGAACTGGAGGTGGATCAGTGTCACTTGTGATATTATTGAATTATAAAGGATTTCTATCTAACTGGTTATTATTATTAATTTGAACCTCAATGGGTGACGTTCTAAATAATATCTTGTCAAATAGATGATCTGGATAGGAGTTATTGGTAAATAATTGGGAATGCATATTTAAGTTTTTTTAATGAAAAGAAGGATCAGAAATCTGTAGAATGCGCTTCTTCATTTGCTTGATCAACTTAACTTTCGTTGTCTGCTTATGGTATGACCAATAGTTCAAGAACTTACCAGAACTTACTGTTCTGATTACCTTAGTGTCGACGGAACCCATTGCTCTTTGTTTTCAATTTCGAAGATAAACTGTATGTAAGGGTCTTAACTATTAAAGATGTCCACAATCTCAGATATTCCATTCTGAGGAAGGGAAATGATAATGTCATCGACATATTTTTTTGATAAAAAAGAGATTGAAGAGAAGAACATGTAAGACCAAATCTAGCAGGTCTTCCATGACATATGCTGCTATGATGGGGCTAATCTTAGCTCCCATTGGAGTACTAAAAGCTTGTTCTTAAATGTTACCATTAAATGAAAAATATGTGTTATTGAAAAAGAAAGTTATAGGTTGAAAGAATTCGTCTTTAAAAATATCACAAAGACGAATTCTATCAATTTTTCTATCAATAGATCTGAGGCAAGCATCTAAATAGACATTGCTCAAAAAGAGATACATCTCATGTTATTGAAAGTAGAGAAAACATCAAATGAATCTTCAATAAAATATTGATTTTCGAATTCATAAGCTTTAGTTAAGATACTTGTGAGAAATGATGCAAGTTTTTCAGTTGGAGAACCAATTGAAGCAATGATGGATACGACAGACAGAATTGATGTATGTATTTTAGACAAGGCATAAAATTTGGGTAACGTGCCAGTATAATTAGAGACACTTTTTTGTGAGTTTTTCAATCTGATTGACTTCGAATAATTTTTTAATTGAATCATTACAGTTCCGTTGAACTTGTAAAGTGGGATCTTTACTCACTTGTGAGTGAGAATCACAATTTTCCATAAGATTTGTAGAAAGGGTGATATACTGGTCATGGTCGAGTATAACATTGACATTGCCTTTTTTGGTTTTGATGGTTACTGGAATTGATGAAATTAGTTATGATATGGGTAGAACGTCTTACTATTGACTTTTTTCATTATCATTGCTTTCAAAACTCAAGGATAAAACTCCTACAAACTTTCAATCCCAATTAGTTTATTCCATACCATGTTTAAACTGTAGTACTGAATATATTGGTCAAACGTCAAGACTACTCAAAGATAGAATCATTTCATATAAATGTGATAGTAGATTACATCCTGAGAGATGTTCTCTCAGCAATCATGTTTTCAAAGAAGGTCATAATATAGACTATAAATCAACCAAAATCTTAGAAATCAAATAGTTGCCTTAACAGAAGATCAGATATTGATCACCTCAGTGAAATCTATGCCTTTCTACTAGATGTTAATAAAAATTCACATGATTTTCGAATCAAATATAATTCTGAATACTCATTAATATAATACATGACAATTTTTAGTATTTTGCAACAAATTCAACCTTCATATGTCTATGTCAGGGTTTCATTTTCTATTAATAACATTCCTTCACAAAGCATTTGATAGTGGGTTATCTCATTGATAATCTCATAAAACAGCAGAGGACTCTGATCACACTTGCACCATAATTGTTCCATTGTTTCAACATGGACACATCTCTTTCAAACTGAATCAAACGACAGCTGTCTGTGTCGATTGTGTTGTTATCTCTTTCTTTGGTCTTCAGCCACATGGCTTTTACCGGTTTTTATAAATTTCAAACAAATAACGATTTTTAATGCGTAATTTTGAATAATCTTTCTTATATTAGTGACTTGTTTTATTTTATTGACATGTATTAACTGTTTAAATGTAACATTCTTTTCGATACGGCCATCCTCACCAACAGTAAGTTGAGCCTTTTGTAATAAGTTTGTAATATTGTACATCTTCATTTTCTTGAAAATGATAATAAATTCTATCGAAATATTGGAATAAATAGTGTTGTAAGTGCATGAGTGAACAACATGGTGTGCTCAAATCCAAATCACAATCACTTTAATCTGCCATAACTGCTAACGAACATTTCAAACATATTTAAATAAAATATTCAAATTTCACCCAGCTAGTGACGTATTGATGTTTACTTCGATGGTAATGTAATGAATAATATCGGAAAGTGCCAAAATGTGAAAACTCAAGTAACTGCTGATATTCAAATTTTGCGGTATTAATGTATGAAATTACCAAAGTATGAATAAATATTTTAAATAAATATTGTAAATGAATAGATGTCACAAGTTGATTAAACATTGAGTTAAACAAACAAGGACAGACAAAATTTACGCTAACAGCTTGACCAACTTGTATGACCAAAGATTATTTGAAATACTACGTATGTATGTCAACGATATTACCTAAAAACATATTGTGATAAAAGTGGCAGTGACAAAAATAATCTTCATGAGAAACCAAGTAGAAAAGTTTTTTTTTACGTATTTTCATCAAAACATATAGTATTATGAAATATAACATCATAAAGCACCTAGGTGATACCGATGTCGATAGTTCTCTAAAGATCATTGATTCCTCAATGACACAATCAGTAAAAAGGCGAATAAAAATTTTTTAAAGTTTCGAGTATTGTGTGTAGATTTCAGATAAGGTCCATCTCTTTTAAAAACCATCGTAAAAAACCTGTCCAATAAATTGTGATACGACCGCACCATACATTTATGCAGAAACTTACCTGTAGATTATGATGAATATTTCGAGGAATAGGTTCTCATTACTCTAGTTATGGTTATCAGGTGAAAGGTACTAAGTAGATCTGTATTTATACGGCACGAACTTACGTTTTTTCAAAATGTTCTGAATAGTTCCGAAACACAGCCCACTGGCTCTTACGCACTCTCGTATAGAATTTTCACGATTTGCTTCAAAATGAGTTAGCACATTCATTTCCGTTTCTTCGTCCACTTTGTATGGTGAGGTTCCCTAGCTATACTACAAAATGCTCACCTCCTGGATGTATCATGTTGGGGAAAATGAGCACACTGATCGAAGCGAACTTCTTGAGGCACCATAGATTTAAAAAGTCAAGGTTGTATAGTAGACGAAGAACGTGTAGTTTGTGGTTGAGACTGTGTCTTTATATTCATCGCTATCAAACCTGAAACCACTGACAATCTAATTTTGTTTATGTTTGACACTGTGCACTCAGCTTTCTTTGAAAATAATAAAAGAGTTACCGAATAACGGTAACATCAATGAAATACCACATGATCATGTGCCACCACTTCTTCAAGCCTGTCTATTTTATCGACATAATCCATGTGCATATAGTATTGAAAAGAGCCATCTTTTTGCTTAAGTGTAACAGTTATCCCTTCAGAAGGGTTGTGGTAGTTTCCTGTGGTAGTTTGCTCACTCTACAGTCAGAATCAACTCTTGTTGACAATTCCTTGCCACTCTTCATATCTTCTGGGACATCTTTTCTGTTGAGCCTTGCAGTACCGCAAGCGTAAATGAAATCTTTCAGGAGACGATGTTGCAACTGTACCGAAATGAAGAAATTATCCAAATATATATGTTTTCCTTTTCCAACTAATTCTAGAACGACTACAGCATCAATCTTTTTGGTTATGGACTTTACCAACAAATATTTTAAATTGACAGATATACTCATTTTGGTCTGCATGAATCCAAATCTTTTACCCACGTTTTATATATTCATTGGCATGTATTGTTTCAAGATACTACGCCGCTTGAAGCAAATCATTAACTCATCAATTATTGATTGATATTCGGAAGGAATATATGTGGCCTTGAATGTATTTGGAAGTATATTCAACAGTTTTATAAAGTTTATCATATTATGGAGAGTCGTCTCGAGTAGACATCACCGAATTATATGCTGAATGAATGTTTCCTAAAAGCCAAGAAAATTTATCTCTGGTCATTGCCGGGCTTATGAAATTATCCCTTAGATGTGGCCCTGATGACCAGTAATCGCAATAAGAGTAGTCTTTCAACACCAATCAGAATATTCATACCAATGAAACCCTCAATCTTTTCCACATTGTTGGTGTATAGTGAGAATCGTCACCACGCTTCTGTAGGGCATATAAGTTGTGTGGAACACGATATTTTCAATCATAGAGGGTGTGAATAGATACAGAAATATATCTACCGGTTGCTCCAAATCAGGAGGTATATGAGGACCCGTTTTTTCACTGAATTCATTCTTTTTTGTTAAAAAATGCTCTGTTGACACTGTCCATATTATGTTCTTCATCATTTCTCCAGCTTTGATAATAATTAAAAAGTAGAAATCAAATATAGGATAACGAAAATAACTTCTTTCTGATTTCTACTAATATTTTTATTTGTTACGATCGGTTTCGGTTTGTTAAATCATTCTCAAGTACAGCTGGTCAAATCTAAGAAGCGACTTGTAACATTTCATCACCTGGTGACAGAGAACGCATTAGGATAGAAAAGGATAAAATCTACCGTGCGACTTGGTGCGCTTATTTGGGTTTCAGAGTAGCCCGAGAGTACAGTCCTCGTCGCAAGTAGTAATAAGGGTTGATAGTTTTTAAATTGATGGTCAATTATTAGTTTAGTTTGATAGTGTGGTATTTACGTGATTGCATTCAAATGAGTTCGTTTTTCAGTAGTCTGTTGCATTCAATTTCAGTTTTATAAATGAAAAGTAAAAATACTCATTCTAAAAATGTAATTCATTTGGGTTGAAGATTAAATTTCAAAATGAAAATTTCTTGGAAAACATATCTATCAAGATGAATGAATCCAAACAAAAATATTAATAAAGTTATCATCACAAAATCACAAAGGTTCAACTTCAGATAGATCAGAATCGCTTGTAAGGTTATCACTATATTCACTGGTACTATCATACAACTTGAATCGTGGTTTATGGATTTTAATAATGGAATAGAGATCAATTTTTAGCATATCATCTGTGAAATGAATGGTTCCGTCGTTTTTTTTTGTATACCCCCGCTTTTTCACAACGCTCTTTTCACGGTGGAACCATTTAAATGATTCAGTTTTATTCAACTTAACTCAAGTGGTTATCCTGAGAGACAGTTACCTTACCAGTAGGGAACAACGAGTTGAAAGAGGTATTGTATAAAACAAGTCACAAGTTTCATTAAATTTATTGTTTCACACCGCCTTTCAAGATGAATAACAAACAAAATACCTACGACAAGCACGTACTTGTACTCGTTTGATAAGTTAAGTAGCAAATACAGCAACCGATATGAATTATTTTGTTTCAATTCCAAATTTCAGGACAAACTTGATGAAAAGTGAAAAAGGGCCCATAACTCCGTTATTTTTGGTTTCGTCATAAAATTCATAACCTTTCAAGTTCAGAAAACAGTTGGCAATTGATGACGGTAGAAATATATGAGGTGTCTCATTTAAAAAGTACATTTTTGAAATGAACGTAATGTTCTTTTGTTTCTGTTAGCACCACTTCAATCAGGGAAAAACACTACTAGTTTTCTGATTTACCCGAATTCTTATCTTCAATAATAAAGAGATAGAAATAATACCGACTTGAGTTTGATCACACTGTATATTTATCACCATGTGCCAAGTGATGTAAAAATTGTTTGCATCACTCTGCACAACACTGATAATAAATATTCCTTAAATTCCATTTCTTGAAAAACCTACAATTATTACAGTATAGGGTTTAACAGTAATAGTGTGACGTCTGAGTGATGATAATATATATGACTACTAAAGTTTAATTGAATATGAACAATTCGTTAAGGTAGCAACGCACGGAGAGATATGCTATGATATATATCAGTAGTCGCCAACCTCTTCAATCTGTTGAGCTACTTTGTTAATATTGGAATAAACAGCAAGCTACCCACACGGAAGCCACATAGCGCAACGTAAATGAAATAATCCATAGTTAATTTATCATTATATGTATTTATTTCACTATTTGACTGGTAATACATAATACATAAGTACTAATAATAAACTAATAACAAAATAACTAATATTACTAGTACGTACTTGTTCATAGCTACATTCTTACCTATCAAACGAAGGTGTTTGAAAAATAAACACAAACTTTTATCCAGCCACAACGGCATGTCACGTATGATTTAAAAATAGTTGATAATAACAATAGAAAAGTAACGCACTATCATGAACATAAACATTGAAAAATAAAAAAGCACGTTCAATGAGAAGGCCGACACTCAGACTCATCGATAATTTTTTTAATGTTTGCAATATAATTTGATGCAGCCATTCGAATACAATTATCCAAATGTTCATCTGTAAGTCGATTGCGATATTTGTTCTTAATAAACTTCATATTGGAAAAAGA
>WOGR01001992.1:0-18440 GCA_015342045.1 Leptinotarsa lineolata | reverse complement strand
TGCTAATATCTGTAACTACTTGAATTCATAATTTTATATATACATGAAAATTTAAAATTTATGTTTACATGTTATGTGTTATACATTAATTTTTAACATGTTTTTTTAACACAATGTTTGTTTTTTAATTAGGTTTTTCAAAATGTCTCGCGAGCCGGATCAAATCATACAGCGGGCCGGCTGTTGCCCACACCTGCTTTAGAATGAAGAGCCAACTCAATTGTTTTTCAAATAATTCCATTCTCTCGTTCACACTGGCCATTGCCTTGGGGATTATATACTGTAGTTTCACTTGTAGTAAGGCTTTTCGATTGAAAGAATCCTTTGAGTTCTGAGGACATAAATGAAGAATCACGATCAGAATGGATATAGCTAGGTAATCCATATAGCGGGAAAAGCATCGTGAGATGTTTGATAACAGTTGCTGCGGATAAGTCAGAACTTGGAAAAGAAAATGAAAATGTTGAATATTCGTCTGCTACTGTCAACAGGTATCGATTTCTTGATATAGACGGTAATGGTCCTTTGAAATCGAAAGCCGAACGTTCGAATGGTACAGTTGCTTTAATTAATTGATCTTGTGTCGTGTAGAAACGGGGCCTGACTATAGCACAAACAGAACATGTTGACGTCATTCTCTTTACTTTCTCCATAGGGTATGGTAGATTCTTCGAACGTATCCAGTGGGCCATTCGAGTAACATCTGGGTGACAAAGAGATTGATGGATATTGAACAACTGTGACAAGTTGTGCTAGCGCTAGCACAAACTCTCGATACTGCATCGGCTATGTTACTGTCTCTTCCAGGTCGGTATATGATATTGTATCGGTAACTTGATAGTTCCAAACGCTATCACTGAATTTTGTCATTCTTGATTTTTCCTCTATGTTTATTGTCGAACATGAATGAAACTGATTATAGGTCGGTAATTAGTCGGAAATTTCTTCCAATAAGATAATGTTTCCATTTTCTGAGAGCTTCAACGATGGCATACGCTTCTTTCTCTACAGCTGAATGCCGTTTCTCACTTTTAGAAAGTGTTCTCGAATGGAATGCAACAGTTCTTCCATTTTCTGAAAGTGAAGCAGCTATTGCAAAATCTGAAGCATCTGTTTCAACTGTGAATGAGACGTTTTCTTCAATGGTCGTAACCATGGATTTTGCAATGTCTAGAACTGATTTGAAGTCTTCGTACTCACTGATTATTCCGAAAATATTAGGAGATATGTGATTTATTGATAATTTCAATTTCATTTCATCTGAGGTTTCATTATGAACCCCAAGAAAATTCTAAAAGGTTTGCTTCCAATGAATCCATTCCCGATTCGCTGAACTTGAAGTTGGATCTACTTCAAAATGATCCGGACAAAGATATCTTCCATTATTTTCCATAATCGAAGAATTATTTTGTTGATTAAATTGTTATAAATAGATTAAACTAGAAATTGGCATCAATCAACGAAATACATGACATAATAATATGACAGATAATGACAACTATGATTTCTAGAATAAGTATAGAAACAGGATGGAATAAATAAATATGATTTTCAATACACTAGTCAATGCTAATAAGTCAAATATTCTAGTCTTTGGTCCAAAAAAATAATAGAAATTTGGTAAAAAGTCTGGTGGAAATTATAATTGGACAAGATAAACGCGAAATGGTTGAATGTGCTAAAAACTTAGGAGTCATTAAAACATGTGAATGAACTAATTCGCAGAGCATATGAATGTTTGAATTTAATTTACAGTAGTAGACGATATTTATCAAGAAAAATCAAAACAATGCTTTGCAAGAGCTTGGTTTTGTCCAATTTTAATTTCGCAGATTGCCTGTATGGTCCAAATCTCAACAGTTTTTTTTTAAGAAAAAGATACAAAAAATACAAAATTCTTGTTTGAGATTGATTTTCAGTATTCGTAAAAATGAAAGCATCACCCATACTTTGAAAGGTATAAACTGGTTGAATATAGATAACCGGACGTTGCTCCACTCCGCAAGCTTGTATCATAGTATAATCAAAACTAAAATACCAGAATATCTCTCTAATAAATTAAATTCTGAACTGATGTACATACATTGAACTTGAGGTTTAAAGGGCTTTCATACCCCCATTGCATAAAATACAACAACAGAAAAGATGTTACAGTTATCAGAACTCGAAAATCTACAATGAAATTCCGAACAGTTTGAAAAAGATGACGGTAGATAAGTTTAAAGAGAATCTGAAAATATTTTATTGATGAAACAGAACACTCCTCGATAAATATGTTGAGAGTTTTTTATTTATTTACTTTTCCGTTATAAGGCGTTTTATGAGGTTGAGTGAAAGAGCAGCTCAATTGTAAAATTAAACAATATTTCTATATAATTTTCTTTTAATTTGTGTTACTGATGACTTGTTTATTTTGTGGAAATTCATGATCACTTTAATAAGATGAATGAAAACACTTTTTTGTCTAATATCCACTACGTTTATTTATTCTTACGACCCGTTTCGAGGTTTAGCCCATTAACAAGTAGTTAGTTAAAAGATGAACTCCTCCTATTATGCCAATAATTACTTGAGTTGGAAAAAATTATTTATTATGTATAATGGAAAATGAAGTCGCTATTATTATTATCCGTGTCTTACTTTATTTGAAAGATCATCTGCTCTCAGTGGTGTATGTTGTCTCTGGAGGGCTCATCTTGTTTCAGTAGGGGGCCCAAAAGCATTTTCTCTGTATTCCATTTCATAGACAAGTGACGTCACACTATAGTCTTTTAAAAATGACACCTGGTTATGCAAATTTTGTCCGACCTTGATAACTATTCCTGTTTGAATGTTAAGAGGTAGAGGAGTTTTTTACGTCCGCATTGTATATCGTTTGTATTTTATCAAATTCACTAATATTCAACGAATTTTTTTCCAAATTAGATTTACAAAATACGTTTGTATGAAATGTAAGTCAGTTTTCAAAAAATGAAAAATTTTCCTGCTACTTATACCAAAAAAGTTACCTATTAAAATTCATTTCAAAGAACATACAACATGTACCGATTTCATAGAACAGAAAAGTCGCTTTACACACCTTCCATTCTCAGGAAATTTGATCTTAATAAATCATTAACAGTGGTGAAAATGGGAGTTTATTCAGTTGGTTATAAAAAGGTCCTTCAGTGTTTAGAAATTGGTTCGTATAATCTAACGGCTTCAACTTGGGTGATGAAAGGCGTGTCGAGAAGAGTGTTACAGTTCTGCTGTGAGGAAGAAGTGTTTCTATTGTATTCATGTCATGACATGGCTGCCAAATATGTTAATAAGTTTGAAAAACACATTAGCATATGATGAAACTCCTCACATCAATATCTATGCAATGATTTTCTGATAAAAGTAAATGACTCACCGCATTTGTTGTTTGTGGCGATACCCTGTTAGAGGGTATGAGAGATTCAGCATCTACGGTATGTTGAACAACATACTGTCCTCCAGTCGTAGTATACCCAACGGTTCCGGTCACGGTGGTGGTACCAGCATTTGTAGCTGTATAGTACTGACCTTGTCCCTGTCCTGTATTGGTTATGGGATATAAAGTTGCCGATTCGCCAACTGTATATACCGGATACGCCCTAAATAGAAATATTCTCTTAATTCTCATAAAAATGGTGTATTGCTCAATGGGGAATTGTCACATGTTCATGGTTTTTATTGATTAGGTGGATGCCAGACCTTATTTTGTTTTATCTTTGACGGAACAAAGTTTGAAATTCTTTTGTTTTTCAGCTATCAGTAATTTTCATCATCAAGCTTTTCTAACAATACAGATTTCAGTATTTTAAAAAAATCACTAATCCAGGCTTGTTTTCACAAGGATTTTCCATTTTACTAATTACTTATTGTATGAAACTTATCATTAGGCCGTCTTTTGCAGTCGTGTTTACTTAGCTAGGATACAAAAAACATTGATTATTTCATATCGATTTGTCAACATTTCAATTAGTAAAACCAACTGAACTCACTTTATATGGACCCCGATTTCTGATTAGACTTTTGTTAAATTTAATGAAACTCAAAATAACAAAATATGTAACGAATATAAACATTCACTGTACTCACATTTGTGCTTGCCCTCCATTGGTCTGTGAAGCATATATTTCCGGTTCGACATACTGAATATGGTAACCTTGATGAGAAGCCACAGTGTCTCCTTCAGCAACTGAAATGAAAAAAGTAATTTTGAGAAATACTTGACAGTATTACAATACTAGATTTAAACTGGCATTCAAAATGATATATCATTGACAAGGGCAGTTTAAATTGAAAGGAGGCTCTTTTTAAAAAGGATTAATTTTTGGGAAAGAAAGGTTTTGGCTCCCTTTCTTTCTTTGGAAGATTCCCACATTTTTTTGTATAAAGATAGAGAAGAAGAAAGCCGAAACCTTTCTTTCATAAAATAAGTTATATTAGGATAAAAAGGTTTTAGCTTTCTTCTTCTCCATCTCTGTACAAAAAATAAGGGAATCATCTATGTATGATTTAAACATCTAAAGAGTTTATTTTGAAATGCATTGCTTTCTTCCTTCCTCTTGAAGTTTTCCACATTTTGTGTATAAAGATGTAGAAGAAGAAAGTCATAACCTTCATTTCCTAAAAACAAATCTCTTCTAAAATATACCCCGTTTCAAGTTAAAATTATATTAGTTTTCATTGCTACTTTTTTTATTTGTAAGTTCCTTCTTTTTTGCAGTGAGGGAAAAGTAAAATTTTTCAATTCAAGTGAATTTCTGACTGATTCTCGATTGTTTAAAATGGACTTGAGAAAAAATGCTCAAAAATTCAAATAATTATAAAAAGTGTATATATGAATTTTTAACATATTTCAAAAACCCATTATTTTGATGAAAATTACATTAAAAACAGTTTGCAATATAACGATAAATGTTTTCATTAATATATGAGACTAATTATTGAGATTTAATCAAAATGGTGGAAATATATAATTTTAAAATGGTGTGTTTTATGTTTCAATTGAATCAACCATCCTATTTTTCAGTATATTTCAGTATATATGTACTGCATATAATACCAACAAACCAAATAGCTACACAAGTTTCAACATTCCACTAAAAATCCTTAGAAAATTATAATGACAACCAGCAATACTGAAGAGGTGATTTCATTTTATATCATTGATAAATAATTTTTCGAAAAGAAAACACAAAGACACACGATTACCCATTTTACAAAACTCAAAGAAATGAAAAAAAAAATCAAGTCAAACTCCCCACTTGTTCTGACCTTAATAGTAAAAGATATATAAATTCTCACATTTTGAAGAGAAATACTTCTGTTCACTCCAAGAACCACTCAAAAACATCTCGACACACTGAAATAAACCTTCAAACTGACATCCAAACATCAAATATCCGATAGTTAATAAATCCTTGATAGCAAAGAGGAATAATGTGAATCAACTGGAACGTTAATAATGTGATCACAATATATATGATATGTTTCCCCTACCTGTTACACGGATTGTAACATACACTTAACATCACAAAGAGTAGACGTGAAAAAAGAGATTAGCGGGGAAACGGGGATATTTTGATAGTCTAGACAAGGTCGGAGACATTTCAAATTCAGAAAGGACATAGATTTTTTTTAAATCCGGAATATTATAAATCATCAGTAGAAATTATCTCGAAATTATCACTGCCCAAGTGCATATTTTTATCATATATAATTTCTTAACTGAAAATCGAAAACGTGCTTCACCTGGGAATTGAATGAAGATATCATGCAAAGTTTTGTATTAACCTTTAATGATTATAACTTGTAATGCCTGCAAGAAATAAAATTTGATACAAATAGAAATATATTATTCAATCGAAACAATATTCCAAAATTTGACTTTATCGAAAGTGTAGTACCTCAAAGCTCAGTACTGGGCCCTTTCTCAATATATGAATGACTTTTTTGGTTACATTCTTCTGAAGGTGACTCAATCATCATAAATTCTCACAACCTTGCCACAATGTTGGTTAAGGATATAAAGAAAGCACAAGGAAAAGATAAAATTGACGTTGAATAAGAACAAACAAAAAACAAATCGTCTTGCCCTTAGCATTATCAAAAGCAGGGTTTACTTCTAAGGTAATTTCCCAAGTTATACTATCGAATCATTTATTAATGAAAAAAGTGGATGTTACCCGGGAATAATTTAGCATACCGTATCGTCCAGCCACATTGAATTAAGGACCAATATTTTTGAAAGACAATTTAATCGAACCTGTGCATATGGATATGATGCAAAAACGTATCAAGCCTATGGTTGATGAAATAGTTAAGACAAACCCAAATGAGTTTTCAACTGATTTAACGTTTCAGCAAGATTATGATAGGCTGGTTCGTGAGTGGTTGAATGACAATTATCCAAACCAGTGTGTAGCCAAATCTAGTCCGCTTGACCTTGAAACGACCTTGGACCCGCAACACGACCTTGACTAGGTAACCTTCAAACCGCTTTAGTTTTGGCCTTCAATGGCCTTGAACTGCGTCATATAATCTTGATAAGCCTTGTTGAATGTCATTCAAGATCACATTTCACCATGATTATCATCAAGGTCAAATCCATGAGTAAACCTTGAATATGTCGAATATGTTTTCCCACCACACCCCCTTGGCCATGACTGGCTACACTTGACCTATGTGCGCGTCATATGACCTTGATGTTTGACTCCTCAATACACGGCCTTGAGGGCTATAGAAAGCGTATCTTCGACCCCCTCTCTTATTGACAATTTCTATTTAGAGTAGATGCTTCCATACTCAGTTTAGCTTACCTAAAAGTATTCGAATAGGAGATGAGTATTTGGTGAGATCCAAGGCGACAGCAAGTTTTTATCAATCCAAGGATTGAACATCGTCGTCATCGTTATAGAGGTGAACATATTTTATATTCTCAAATCATAATTTCACTATATTTTCAAAATGGACGATTTGAAATTTGACATTGAAAAGATTCAGTTCGCGAATTAAAACTGAGGCTTTAGAGCAGAAGCCTATAACATCTCTGGTTGCTGATAAAGAATATAAAATTTTGCCAAACTGTCTATCTGCACCCATTTATTTCATTATCGATACAAACAGACTGACGATTTGGCACCTAACTAAATTACCTTTTTTTATTTCGAGAAATATAGCATTTTCAACATATTGAAAAATAGAACATGAGTACGTGTGTTCGTTTTGATTATAAATATTATACAAAGCTACCGATAAAAAAGTAGAAAAAAGATCTCTTGTAAATGTATACACCCAACATTTTTCAGCTACCTATAATTTCGATACCTATATTATATCTCCAGTTTTGTCCACCTATGCTTCCGCCACATAACGAAATAAGAAACATGATTCACCTATAATCCGATATACACAGGTGACGTGTGCCAGTCGTGTGTCCAATCAGGTGCACCAATCACTCCATTGTATCATCTCAAATTTTATCTGACATACAAAGGGTGATGATACACACCAGAGGGTTAGGGTGCTTTCAATAATATAGAATTAGTTCTTATTAAAATGAAACCCTTGTAATTAGAATCTGAGATTACAAACAAGGAACACAGGTGGTACGACTTTTTGGTTTCTAGTGACCCTTTATCCACAAAATGAAGGGGACCAATTACTGAGTGATGTCAAAAAAGCTGACTTATTTTATTTCATTTTTCATTTTATTCATTTAGGATACATTTTCAAAATCGAAACAGGACAGGTGCCCAAATACTTAATTGTTAAAATAAGTTATAATTTTGAACTGCCCCAATACCCAACCAGTAGAGGAACCACGATAAATCGACATGACATCTCAAACCCCTTGCCATATATTTATTGGATTTCCCGATAAGAATATGGGCAAGGGGTTTGAGATGAAGGGGGTATGTTGTCGTGTCGACTCATTGTGGTTCCACTACAAATCAAGAAATTGATTTCGCCTACCTCTAGTTCAGCTACCGGACCGAGTCATGCGTAGGTGGACAAATCGTATCTGCATCCAGGATGATTCCAAGGTATTTCACATATTGGACTGTATACAATTCGTGATTGGATATTATATTTGAATTTCTACTGATGCTGTTACATCAAATACATATAATTTTTACAAACGATAGAAATAAATATTTTGATATCATCTGCACACGTTTTACCAAAAATAAAGCTTATATGAATATTACTGATGTAAATCTGGAACTGTAATAGTCCCAAGTCGGATCCCTGAGGAACAATTATCAATTGTGATAATATGAGTCCTTCCCTTAACATTGAAAACACTTCAGAAATTTCTACCGCAGATCGAAATTAGCAAGTTTAGAGAACAAAATCGAATGATTGATCATGTCAAAACCACTGTTGAAAGTCAAAGTAGACAGAATCATTTTGAGTTGTACTATCTGAATGCTTCAGAAGAAATTTCACATAGTTGAAGAGAATCAAGTTCACAGATTGATTGTTATGGAGCTGTTGCTGTGTTTTCAATAAATTCTTGATATTGTGGAATAAATAATCAAAAATGGTGCTTTCAAATATAAAACTTTTGGAAACTGGCAAATAGTTTTCAATAATATGAATAATAATGTAAATAAAAGCCATTTATTTCATATACCCTTTCATCATACAAATTATGGCATACACCCTTGGAAAGAACCCTAAAGTTAGTGGATGACAAACACATCAGTATTTTTGGTGTCTCTTATGGTCGTTTCGAACAATCATTGAATAATTTAAGATGGTAATTGTTTATATAAGGTAGTAACAAGTTTTAATTTTATATCCTAAAGTATCTTACGATGTATACAGCGTCCTATTTTATATTTTCCATTTTTCAGATTGTTACTTATTTTCTGTGAAATTTTTACATTGTAATGGGGTTAATCCCATATGAATAAATAAAAATATGGTTAGCTGTTATTGACTGAGATTAGACCAGCACTATTTTTGGGTATTATCTCCATTACAATTTTTAATACTTTTTGGATTGTAGTATTTTAAAATACTCATAAAAGGCCGATAAAAAACTCCACAAAAAAACTTTCTTTCCACAATATTGAACAAGCAACTATTGAGAAAACAAGTGGTATTTCCTAAGACTCAGGTCCTTTGTTGTGTAAATTTTTGAGACTTTAGGCCAGAAATTTCGTGGCTAATATTAAATTTGTAATATTCAGAAGTGTTAAGTTTGAATTATCACCCGAAGATTTTTGTAATGGAACGAATATAGACTAGAAATATTTTGAAAATCCAATATCAATTTTCTATTTAACAGAGACTATATTATCATAACATATGGTGCTGACTGGAATAACTTAGGAAAGTTGAAACTCCTAATATGTTTACAAACTGATAAGATAATTTTTTGTAAGGAATCAGGAAAAATCTTGATAAAGTAACGGAAATAAAACAAAAAGTTTATCAATTCGTATAGAATAGATGAACTCAAATGAAATAAAAGATAACAACTTGCTTCATGAAGTAACAAAGATACTGAAATATTCATAAACTATAATATAACACCAGAGAAAAACGAGTCATTTTGAAATAATTGGGGATAAATTATAGTTTTCTCGAACAAAAGCGAAAAAAAGCCATGCTTAAACGAATGGTGCTCTTACCTACTGTAGGTTGTAAAGGTGTTAAAGAGGTGTAAGATCTATTGGCTGCTTCTGTGGTGAGCATTGAAAATATCAATAGCCTAGTTAGTACAGTTCGCCTTTTGGAAACACTAAGTTATTCATGCACTACTAATGCGTCATGCTAGATTAAAGTCTGTTCATCTCTTGTTCATCATTGTCTATATATTATTATATCAGTCAAAAGTTTTTTCTCTGAATCATTTATAAAAATTATTCATCTTATATTGTTTTGAGAAGAATTATTTAGAATTCTCAATTAAGTTGTAGTTTCCGATCTCACATCTCTCTATGGAAGTACAAATTTACCGATAGAAATACAAATATTTGGGTAGATCAACAATTCAAAACTTCAAAAGTGTAAATATATTATATGAACATCTCCAGCTTCAACAAAAGTATTTGACTCAATGGAAGTTTATTTTGATGTATGCTTTGTACTTACTCGAAGTAATTAATTCATTTGATACATTGGTATTGTCTTCATTATCAAAAGAATCATCAAATGTTCGTGAATAGGTACTGAAAACTGAAATATAAATTTAACGAAATAATGTAATATTGAATGAGAAAACACAAGTAAAATAATAATTATGAGCAAATAGTAAAGTTTGAAATGAATATTAGAAACTCGAACTCAATTCATTAAAAATTTTTTCAGCTGATTCTTGAATCTAAGGGCAGTTGTAGATTTTTTATTTATTCAGATATTGTATTATATATTATAATTCCGTCATGATAAATAGATTTCTGTCCAAAATTATATTCGTGTCTAGTGTTATGCTTATGAATATTATTGATTTCTATGAAATTTGTGTTTGAATTTTTTTATTTAAAAAGAAAAACACCGCATTAACCACTAGGGTTATTAGCGGTTACAGTAGGAATATTAAATTTTGTTAAAAATGCCAACATTTTTTAAAAAACTATAAAGGGAAGTGAAGTTCGTAACATCCAATGCATTGGTGAGGTCGCTTGGTAATCCAAATAGTTTCTTTCTTAATTTAAAGCTGGGCAATCAGAAATGAAATGTTCAACACTCATCGTCACACTGCAGGTGCTTTAGGAGATGTAGATGGGTAGATTTCATATGTCCAATTCTCAGGTGTATAAGTAAAACTTGCTGTCTGCGGGTGAGAGCTTGGTAATTTTGGGTGACTAGATTCGGATTAATGGCTCTGAGTTTATTATTATATAAGGATTGCCACCTTTGCCTCCATCTGTCGCATATGAGCTCTTTGATTTGGAGATAAACGTCTTGATAGGGCACTCGTTGGATCTGTCGACAGTTGGGGTTTGAAATGGCCTCTCGAGCTTCTGAATCGGCGTTTTCATTACCCGTTATTCCCATATGAGAAGGAATCCAAACTATCTCGATGTGTTTACCATCCTGTAATAACTTTCCCAGTTCAGTCTTAATGAGAAGAAAAAGTGCATTTTTCGGGTAGAGTTGTTGGATGCCCAAGACTGCATTGAGAGAATCAGTGGTGAATAATGTTCATTCATCTAAGTAATGAAGGAAGTAAGGACTCTCAGATCTAATTTGTATAACAGGCATTTTCTGTCATTCGCAGAACATATATTTTGTTGAAACAGTACTACAATTGTATAGGGTCTTTCGTTGAGCGCTTTCCATCTTTAAATTTAAATGAAACGAAATGTGTGTGAGATATCATCGAATTCTTTTATTCATTTGGAAGACCTATTGATGCCACTATATTTGGAATATAACACCGTTATGTCTGCCACAGCTTTTCTAGGTGGAACACATCCGAGACGTCAAATTTTCCATGACTCTGACGCATAAATCAGGTAGAATTTGATCGATGGCATGGGTTATGTTGGCTTTGAGAACGGCTGTGGTTTGTAGCCTATTCATATACACCTGTGGCTTTAGAAAATATGGACCGATGACGCCGCCAGCCCAAAATCCACACCAAACAATGACTTTTTCGTGATGCATTGGACGCTCTTGGATCTCATGTTGATTGGTATAGTCTCAAATTCGACAATTTTGTTTGTTCGCGTACCCATTCATCCAGAAATGGGTCTCATCGTTGAAGATTTTTCGATGAAAATTCGGGTCAGTTGCCAACTTCTCCAGAGCCCATTCAGCGAACACACGTCATTGTCTATGTATGGCTTCTTACCTTCAGTTCCTGAGTAAGTTGAATTTTGTACGGGTGCAGGTCCAAGTTACAACGTAAAGTTCTGGTCTGCGAAAGCCGAAACAATTTTATTACTTGCACGTGTTGTTGAATGCCGTATCCGTTCATGGTGATTTGGCAAAACAGACTCAATAAATAACAACTAATTTGACAGATGTAGCTTCAAGAAAATGACCCTTATTCTTGTTAAAAGACCCTATAGTAACGTCAACTTTCACAGTTTCATCTTACTAAACCCACATTCTGTCTATCCAATCCTTAAAACTGTTAGGCTTCCATGGACGATATGCCAAAAAAACTGTTCTATTATTTTCTGGCCCTTTAGAGCTCAGAAATGCAATGAGATTTCCATAGTCGCACTTCATTCTGGGTAGACAACTTGTACAGATCGCCTACTTTCAGTGGTAACTAACCATTGATTGATTGCTGTATTGAATTTAACTATTCTAACTTACATTTTGACTTCGAACATTCTTTTCAGTTTGTATTCTATCAGTGTTGTTTAGTTTGCATTAGTTAGTTGTGTGATGTCTCGTCTTCTTCTCGATTTTTTCCTACAAGCCTTTTTCTGGGAAGAAAGTTCAAATGCCAGTATCCGCGCTTTTCGTCAATCGGCAGAAAAAAATTGAAATTCATTCTCGTTGAAAATATTCACTGTTGTCATTTATGTGACGCAGAACCAACAAGAACAAGATCTTGGAGGAAGTGGAAGAACAACTCCTTTCCACAGATAAGAGCTGAACTCAGCCGTAACTTTTTGTAACCGGTGTTTTAGTTTGATAACTCGGTCAAATGCGCCGACTGATGAACGTTAGAGAAAAAAATTGATTCATTTTTCAGCTATATTACTAGTACCTTCAGTTTCTGAAACATTTTTATGAAAGGCTTATGAGTTATTCTTTGAATAACAAATGATAATAGTATTTAATTGTATTAAAAATTAATACCTTCAATTTAGAATAAACTCCATGTTGTGCGTTCCTTTGAATGATGTTGATTTATTTATTTAAGAGGTGTGTTTTTGACAGAATGTGATTATTTATTGATGTATTTAAAGTTAGTGATTATTATAAGTAGCATTAGCTATATAACTTACAGAAATTTTATTACTGAATTTCTCTCACCAATGTATATTTGGAATAATTATCATGGATAGTACTTTGAACGTAAAGGACAAGAAACACGAAAATTATTGAATGACTAGTACCAGACTAGTAGTAATATACCCAGAGCTATATATAAGTATAACTCAATGTACTTATGAAAGTAGTTGTTTCGAAAGTATTTTTTCTTTCGTGTGATTCAATGTTTACATAAAAATAGTTGTTTCGAAAGGACTTCTTCTCCTAGTTTCTGTCTGAATTTTTTTTTTAATGAGCTACACATCTTTGAAATTAATTGCTTTCTTTTTTTCTTTAGTGGATTCCTACATTTTTTTGTATGGACATGGAGAAGTAGAAAGCAAACAAAAACTTCCGTTTCCACTGATTAATATTATTCCAGATATTACCTTTTTCAAAACCCAAAAGACAATCAATCCTGCTTTGATTCTGGCTTCACCAAGTTCATAATCCTTGCGAAGCGGTTCAATTCAGTGCAAATACAACTTTCATCAGAACTCTTTCTACCAATTCATTTATTCACATATGAAATGCTTTGTGATTTCAAAAATTTGATTCTAAGTAAATTCCTCATACCAGATTATTTTCAGAGAAATTATAAATGTTACAGTTGATAACAGCCTTTATAGCAAATAAAATTCCTATACAAAAGTATTCCTTTTCAAAGTTGTTTTCTAGATATTTCAGTAGGAAATAAAAACTGCTAGTTTATGTATACGTCACTTGCGGTGTATATTTCTCTGTAGTTTCACTTTCTTAATTGATCTTTTATGAGTATAATTTTTTAAAATTATTATTGTAATGTGACTGGCGAAATATTATTTTGTTAATGTAAAAATGAGAATCGTGTGACAGATTAAGTTTGGTGCATGTGTTTGTTTGTTTTCGAGAAAATATATGAAATAATCAGTTACTTGGTGTTTCATTTACGTGCTTAACATTACCCGATTCATATTAATTCCAAGCATCACTAGGTTCATCGCATGCAACTAACAAATACTCCGAGTTTTCAAATTTTCGACATGCACACTACCTAATCATGTACCGTTTCAGAGGAGAGAGGAAAAAAGAAAAAGAAGAAGCGACTTCAAAAACTCAAGTTTTTTTTAATTCTCTCTGTGATTGCAAAGAAAATCGGTCTACTCGCTAATTTGTTACAAACCGCTCTCCTTTTCAAACTGGCCCTATTAGGAATTGGTCTCTTGGGAGTGTCAGTTGCGAAACTGGTGATTTTAGTCAAACAAGGGAAACAGAAGACGATTTATTATGAAAATTCTCACCATGATCATCATTATGAACACGAGGATGATTGGGAACACGACGATCACCACGGATGGGGGAGAAACTTTGCGCAGAATTTGGCATATGCCAAACAAATACCTGTCCAATAACTTAACTGTAGTGATGTGTTTTCAGAAGTATTTATTCGAATAGTGCTGACTAGTCATAACCAAAATGAGAGTTGTGAGAACCCACTGAATCTGAGTTTATTGTTGTGTATGTGCTTAAAAATGTTCTTCATATTATCATTCATGCCCAGAATTAGCAAACATTATTTAAAATACAGTTTTGTTTTAAAAAACATCTCTTAAAGTAATTTTCATAACTGGATTAATATTGAATTCTCTATAATGTTTCCAAAGAACATACTTTAAGAATAGCTATATCCAAAACGAAAAAGTAAATTCCATATGTAGCACAAAAAGTTGCTATAAAGAAGGCAATATTTCATTCATTTATAAACAAAAGTTTGCTAGAGTATTAGAAAACAGATTAGTTCTGTACAAAAAAAAAACATTTAAATTATAGTAAATTTAGCAAAAGAATAAAATTTTTACAACATCGAGTTGAGTTGAAACCTGCAATATCAATAATAAACGTGGATTCCATAGGTCAAATAAACTCTCGAGGTGATAATTTTTACGTGATGATTCTGACGTCAAATGTCTACTAATCGAATGGTAATCGTCTTCTCTTAAGCCGGGTACTCATTGACGAGCCGAGCTGTTACAGTAACGGTTACTGTAACGTTTTTCAGTGTAGACGTGCACCCGTTTTCTATCCCGAACGCGTCGTAAGCCATAGTGTTCGTGAAATTTCAAACGAGCAATGTCGGTCTCCAAAGAAGTTATTATGAGTGCAGCAGATATTTTTATTGATAGTTTATTGGAAGAGAAAAAACGTCCGCGACGATAGTGGTCTATTTCTATACAATTCAATTAAACACAATATTCTTTCTTCACTTCACTCTGCCATTATGCTCGAGCACACCCACACGTACTCACTGACGAACCTACGACAATACCGTTCACAAACCTTCTTTGTGTTCGGGGTAAAAACCGACAATCTCCGGATCGCTACGAGCGGCTCGAGGTACGCTCGTGAACGGAGTTTCCGAGGCATCCACACTGACAAATTTTGGTTACAGTAACCGTTGCTGTAACAGCTCGGCTTGCCAATGAGTACCCGGCTTAGATTATTTTTTCTCCAACTGGTTGAAATTGCCGATATCACGTTGCGTTGTAGAATCACACCATTTAGTGGCATAAGTAATTGTCAACGGAATGACATTGTTCCCTCTTCAAATGACTCGGAAACTCATCTACTTCACTCCGATGTAACCATCTGGAACGATCATTATCATTATAGGGAGTCAGTCTTTCTGAGTGAGAGGCGAATGGTTCATTCCATGGCATCAGTTGGATGCCATTATCTTCTTGTTAATCAAGATAGGGTTTTTCCATCTCATCTGTAACTTTGGATAAATTCTTCTGGGGTTAACTCAACTCCACATCGTTTGTTGACTCATGTGACGTCTGTGACACATCTCTGACATGTGTTCTTGGTATGGCCAGCTGGTACATTTCCGCTACATCATTTGGATTCCCCGACCTGCGATAGGCAATTGAACTTAATATCCATTTGACAATTATACTTTGCTTGCAGATTCTCTGTCATTAAGTTAGAACTTTGAATCAGATTCAGATAATCGTCTTTCTTTTGATATATTTAATTACTGGGGGGTTGGTTAACTCGTTCTCATATTCTAGAATAAATACTACTTGCTGTTCATTTTCAATTTGCACACTTCTTTTCGAGGTCAGAAATCTATCCATTTTCTCTTGTGTTGCCAACCTATGTCTTCTCCCAGGTATTGGGCATTTGCCGTCTATTCACGAAACGTGATGGTTTCTTCACAACGGTCTGTATCCTATTCTCTCTCTATAATTGATTGATTCCTCTGTCGTATATTGAAAAAATCATATTTGTTTTCAATAGTCCATCTGCCAGTACATCCATTCTCTAATTTTTCGCCATTGTAACACCAGCTTTTCCTGAAAAATCATCTGCAATCAATTTATAGTATAGATTACTTCCTTGGAAATTCGAAGAAGTCACCCTTATCAACTGAATTTTAGTTCTTTCAGAAGCCGTTTTCGTACCTTGTATCGTTACAGTATTTCAATATCAACCCCTAACTCATGCTTTGAGAATTTTTGTACAAGTCTTTTCTTTTGGTGGTTTCACAGAATGCTATGTAATATTTCAGTGCCAGATCTCGCAGACCTAGAACTAGGATGGTGGGTCCTCTTTTCCTGTCCAACCATTGGCATTGGCTTCTGCCTGGACTTGTCAAAGTTACATGGATCAAATATTGCAGGCTTCAGTGTTTTACTTATATCAACCTATAATATCCTTGTTACCGGTAGCATTATTTTCATCGAAAGATGTGTACTCTTTCTCCAAAGAGAGCCGTTGGCTTGTCATATGAATATATGTGCCCAAGATAATCTTTCAGTCTATTCATCTGGTCGTTCGTTTTCTGTCTACCCTGCTGTTTCATGTTATCCACGACCCGTTCGATGGTCTTTCGCAACTTCGCCTCTCGCCTATTTTACTTTATCTTAAATGTTTCACCTAGAAATTGTTGGACTTTTTTTGTCATTCCTCTCTTCTGACTGGACGTTTTTCCTGTATCTTTTGATCGAGCTTTCTCTATGCGAAATATCTTTTAGCAACCTGTCCTGTTCTTCTTTGTTTTTAACACGTCTCTTGGACTTTCTTCCGTTTCTCTTTCTTTCATGTTCTTCTTTCTTTCATCTCCATGTAAACTTTAGGCTTGTTGAAAAGTAAAAGTGCTTCCGAACACCAGATTTGCTACACCATTTTCGACGCGTGCCTTTCACCAATCAAGTTGGCGTCTTCAGGAGATGAAGTAGACTAGATAGTGGATAGTCTGGTGTTTTTTTTTGTATCAGAACTGCAACGCCCTTCTCAAAGTGCGTTTCACCAACCAAGTTGACGTTTTCAAGAGATGGAGTGATCTAGACAATAGACAGTCTACTTGATCTTCATCTTTCACTTAACTTATTTGGTCAACCGCGCGTCGGGAAGAGTGTTGGAGTTCTGGAATTTGAGTGTAGTGCTTGTTTTGGGCTTAGCCGAACTAATCTAGTTTATTTATAGTAAAAACGGCCATATATTTACTATATTTAACCTCGACGTCCTACGTATTCCCGATTGGTAATGCATTTTTTTCTTGCGTTCGATATACAGGGCTATTCAAATTCGTTTCTGTACATGGGTATCTCTTAATCGATAAGAAATAGAGTGTCAGTTAAATCGTGGCAAATTTGCGTATTTCAGAGACCTATTCAATGATGTAAAAAAATCTAATATAGCTCCTTTTGTTCTGGAAATATACAGGAAAAACCAAAAAACCCCAAATTATTTTTTTGTCTGTATCTTCTTTATTCGCAGACATATTGAAAATCTGTCTAAACCCTGCTTGGCACTTGATGTGGGCTATCAGAATATATCTATGAATCTTTTATACAGGGTGTCATCTGACTTGGGCCACCCCTTCTTTGAATTTTTAAATACGGTTTTTGGATCGTCGACGTTCACTTAGTACTGAGAAATTCAATTTAATGTTATATTTCTGGATGTTTCGGTAATATTTTATTATAATTGGGTGAATTATTTTCTTTCAAATTGGGGGGGTCTGTAAGTTGGTTGACTGAGTTAAATAAAAACACAATAGCAACTTTCACGTCTCCTTATGTACCGTAGAGTTTTTCTGGAGTTTTTTTTTCATTTATAGGTACCTATTCAAATTTTTTCACATTTCACAGTTTCACATATCTACAACAAAATATAGTATATTTGTTTTGATAAGGAGAAAACGAAATGATAGCATAATGATAGCATAACATCCGAAACGAACACTATAATAGTAATGAAAATTGAAATGAAGTAATTTATATACACAAAAAAATTAATGGCGCAATAAATGTTCGAATTGATGTCCTCCTGTTTATTGACATTTTTGAACTCGTTTTTCATATTATTTATTGCCCTTAATACACTCCTTTGCTGTATCGTTGTGAAAGCATTCAAAATTCTCAATCTCTGCCAGCGTAAATCGTATTTTTCAATGTCCCCCATATAAAATAGTTCAAAATAGTCAGATTTGG
>WOGR01001991.1:0-18441 GCA_015342045.1 Leptinotarsa lineolata | reverse complement strand
GCCAGTAGAAGTCTGTGGCTTCTACAGGGAGTCGCCGGCGGGCATGAAACCCGGAAATGTGAAGGAAATTCAGGACGTCTGACGCCAGGCGTCGAGATGCCCCCAGACGGCAACCCTCAGAGGTTCCTGGGCAGACAGGGGCGTTTTGCGCGCAGGAGCGCATTACGTTTCGGAGGAGACCGAAACTGGCACCCTGACGGAAGTGTCAGGGGGTGGTGGTAGGCCAGAGGGTTACCCTGAAGGCGAGAAAGCCTTGGGGATGACTTCATGGCGGGGCCAGCTGCTACACCAAATTCTTCAGTATAACAGACTAGTCGAGGCATACCACAAACCTCTCGTTGCACCCAGACAGGAGCTGGGCCCTAAAATCTCCTGGGGCTCAGGTCTGGGAGGCCAGGAGGCTGCTGCAATGGAAAACAAGGGTGTGTGGCGGGATCGAAGTGCCTCAACACGACACCCCCACCCCAAAGTCTGTAGAGGACAGTTTACTTTTTGTGTATCAGTGTTTTGGATTCCAGACGTGAGTTTTCGTAGGTATGTATGACGTCATTTACAACTAAAGACGTGCATCTGATTTCCACAGTAAATCCTTCAACTCGGAGTTTCCTCTGTCTTGCCACCTGATACTTCCTTATTGCGTAATCCTCGGATATGTAATCCAGGAAAATGACCAGCTTTTCATTTTTCAATTTTCTCACGTTGTTTGAGATTTCTAATCTCACTCTTCCATAAATTAATTCTAATAGAACGGGTCTGACTCTGTCTGAGCTGGGTTTCTCAATTCTGTATATTTCTCTGATATCTCTATCCTCTAAAGTGATATTCAAATTTTGACGGAAGATTTCCTGAACCTTAAGGTATATATTCCCACTTTTATCCTCATCCATTTCGTAGATAACAAGGTTGAATATGTTTGCTCTACGTTCTATAGCTTTGGTTCTTTTTTCGAGGGCCTTGCACTTTTCTTCCAGTCCATCAACGGTAGTGTTTCTGTTTTCGAACTGCGATTTGACCACAACCTTGAAGTTTCTCAATTCATTTCGCAGATCGCTGCCCTGTTGGCCAATGTGAATATTCTGTTGCTCAATTTCAGCAATATCTTTGGTCAACTGTTGCAATAATGTTGAAATTTCCTGAATTTCCATTATATACTTGTACTAAATATAGCTTATCAGCAAACGGTTTCCACCCGGGAAAGAAAAAAGAAAGAAAAAAACTATCTATTTCAGATCACTTTTTTCATGTTTATATGTTCACTTTATGCACCTTTAAGTCAATTAATGCATCTGTAATCATCAGACGGATTTCAAAATTACTGCATATAGCTACATCAACATTTTATGCACAGATAGATGTGAAAGTCAGCACAAACTTCCAATGAGAAACTACTCAGAAAACGAAAAATAACGAGGAACGATATCAAATACGTGTTCACTACGAGTTCTATCGATACTGGGTATTTTTCGCCAAGAACAGTTTCTTCAAACTCAGAGATTTTAATATTCTGTATGGAAGGTGGACTTGTGGTAAAGAATCAATAGAATTACTGATGGGTAGATGAAATTGAAAAAGCCAGTTTCTGTAACTTAGTTACAGTGGTAAGTATTAACTGTCAGTAATTTTTCTACATTCTCTCCAACATTCTGTCTTCATGAATTTCAACACACTAAAGTCCTCACAATAAATATATAAACCACATTCAAAATAAGAATTTGAATTAATCTGAATTACCTCTTTCAACTATATGGAATACGCGATACTTCGTTACATTTTTTTCACGAAAAAAACACAACACTACAGGAAAATGCCTAAGGCGCTGAAACCAAGTACACACATAGTACAGATCGTAATACATCATTTCAAAATCACCTATCATTTTACAATGTGGAATGAAAACCAAAAAAAATAACATCGATTGACGTTTCAATCTCCAATTCAAAAGTATCACTAATAGAGAAAACCAAATAATGAATTCGTATGATTCTCAATCCCATTTCAAACATTTCTTTCTGATCGGAAATGATCAGTCAAGTATCGTTCCAATATAATTATGAAAAATTCCCATATGTTTTTTATATTTTCAGTTGAATCCACTGAACATGTTGAAATGTCTCATAACAAACTTTCCTATTTGAAGACACACCTCCCTGTCACGATACGACGTGTAGGTGGAGTATGGCCTGTTGCTTAGCTGAATTTTCGTTCACCTTGAAAAAACATTTCATTTATTTGATACTAACAAATATTATCAGTGACACTGAAAAATATTATTTAAATTCTGTTTCTGAATTCGTAAAATCCAACGAACGTGAAGAAATATTCATACGGGGAGCATGGAATAGAAAAAATGCCCCATTGAATAGTTCACCTTACCAGAAATATTTTTCGAATGATTTTTTGGGTGACATACTCTTCTAGTTCATCGTAAACCAAGAATGGGTTTTTTTTTGAATTACGTTCTTCCAATTATGGAAGACCCTTTAAGTAATTGTAATAAAAATTCGATATTTTACAAAATATCGTGCTTTTCGTGCATTTCGTGCTTTTCACTGAATATTAAATTTTTTGAATCTGTCAAAATATCCTTCGAATTTATCGACTTCCAAAATATAGAAAATGTAGAAAACAGTTTTCTATGCGGTATCTTTCAAAAATTCCATGATTAATCGAACATTCCAAAACTGTCAGGATTGTTTCAGTAGTCCCTAACATCTCCGCAACGGAAATTTGGAATACACAAAATATCTTTCAAATTACCTGCTTTTCACTAAATGATTGAATCCATCATTTTTCAATATGTCATAATAGATTTCAGAACAGCTGTCTGAAGAAAACAGTTTATTTATTGACAAACTCTCATTTCTATACTGAGACAAAATGTCACAAAATATTATTCAACATTACAATTTTCCAAAAAAAAATCCAGTGACGTGAAAGTAATATTCCATAATATCCTTCATTGATGAATAGTTGATTCCTTTGCAAAGAGATAGCTCAACATCAGATTGAATCAGAAATTCATTTGCTCTGTTCAATAATTTCACTGATTTCTATTTATATCATAAATGGAAAATAATTCACTCGACTCTATGATAAATAAACAATAATTGAAATTTTTTTATTCATTTCTAATAGAATTACACTGGTGAACATAGGAAGCTTCTGTTACTGAGATTATTTTCTTCCTCGTGATCATAATTTGCACGCTCAAATCAGGAACCAATTCTAAAAAAAAAAAAGGGGTCAGCTTCTTGGATGTGTTTTGTTCATTTTCTCTTCCAGGCAGACTTGCATTTTGTTATAGATTACGATTTTCAATTGAAAATATTCGAAGTGATTTGGAGGGCCAGAATACCAGAAAAATGGAGTTTGATCGAAACGAACAAATATTTTGAAATATTTTGATTACAATTTCAAATGGAAATACACTTGTCGTGACGACTTCCTGATTTTCTTGTGGTATAGAGAGTGCTCTCAAAATCTTCAGAGGATTGAAATTTAATGACTTCAGATGTCCTAAAACCTCGTTACCTCATTTATGAGGAAGAAACAGAATTATTGGTCTTTATTTTTGACTAACACTGACTGATACAGATACTCTCCGCAGTATTTATATTGTGTTCATGAATTTTAAGAAAAAAAAAACTTATTTTGTCTACTCACCACAGGATCAGCAACGTACATGCAAAAATTGAAATTTGAAGCTTTCTGACAAAGATTTTCACCATCTGAAAAATATTTGTTGATGTGAGAGATATGTTGAGCAGAAGAGTTATTCATATGATTTCACACACAGATCGGAGAAGCTCTAACGGGAAAACTACTTGTTACATAAAAAATTAGGGGACAAAATTTCTCTGAATTCAATAAATAGAATTCGGAGTGTTTCATATCCTACAAGCAGGTGTGCATGATCATAAGGTGCATTAAAAGCAAACAATTGAAAAAAAATTATAATATTCGATTGGAAAGTCAGAGTAGCGTATAATATAAATACAAAGACAGGCTTTCTACTTCTCTCTTCATACAAAAAATATGAGAAACTTCCAAAGAGAGAAAAAAAGCAATCAGTTTCAGAATAAACTATCCACAAAGATGTGTAGATCATCCAAAGAAGTTACTTTCACACACGAACTGGAATAGAAAGTCCTCTCCAAACAAGTACTTCTATTAAACATTGAATTACACGAGAAAAAATACTTTCGGGACGAATACTTTTATATGAACACACAAAAAAACATTTTTAATGTCTAACTTGTACATCAAACATTCGTTATGGAATTGAATCAGATATAATTGCTACACAAAAGAGATTAAATTTCACTTACATGAAACACTGTCATCCTCAGTGGCGGACATCGATGTATCGGAATAGACACTTGCCTTATTGCCTATTCAGCATCAATGTGAATAACCTTGCGAGATGGAGCACTTAATTTTTCCATTACATCACGACTATATCTCACGATAGGAGGCACCATAGGAATCCGATTTGAATTGAAAGGGGTGTATTTTCAGGAGAGAATAATTTTTATTAAAAAAAAATTGCACTTTCTACTTCTACATAATTATACAAACGATGTGAGAAACTTCCAAAGGAAAGAAGAAAGCAATCAATTCCAAAATAAACTTTTCACAAAGACTTCTTTCGAACGGTTTTTTTTTCAATTTGTGTCACATCTTTCTTTCCCAAACATTGTTCCCTCTCAAAATATACCCCTTTCATTTTGAACGAGATTCCTGTGACTGGAATTGAATCAAATAAGCGAATAAATGTCATTTCATACTGTCATTGTTACATGGGTGGATTTAAATCATTCGTGACATGTATTCTTGATGTTATGAATGAATTGAGCACTTCATTTCGTGATGTTATCCAGATTGTTGCTGAAAAGGCAATGAGGCAAGTGTCTCATTTCAAAACATCGATTTCCGCCATTGAGGATGACAGTATTCCATATATGTGAAAATTTCATCTCTTTCACATGCTATATCGTGTAGCAATCCTGTGAATGATCTCTGATTCAATTCCATAACGAATGTTTAGAGTACAAACTGAATAGGAAGATGTGTGTGTTTTATTTCCACATAAAAGTATTTGTTTTGAAATTATTTTTTCTTTTGTATAATTCAATGTTTGCATGTAAATAGCCATTTCAAAAAGGCTTTTTCTTTCCTTTATTTGAAAGTTTCTAATATTTTTTTTTTGTAGTCTCGAACATTTATTTTCATCCATCACGATTACATTCAAATCAGCCAGTTATTCCTCATTCAGTATCATATTGTATAATTACAGATGATATATTTAATGTGACGAACTAACAGTATTTTCAATTTCGAACTGTTGTAGTCACAGATAGTATGGAAACAATAAGAAAATTCAACAGTGAACCTTGTTAATAACACAACATCACCACTACACATTTCATACGCTTGATATATCACAGTTGGTAAGTTGAAAGGATATGTTAGCGTCATCAATTCCTGCATCCGATATAAGTTCACAAACAAGTGGAAACGAAACGATGGAGCTACTGCTTTCATCAACATAACCTTTCGAAGGAGAATTGATTCGGCTTCGCCCTTGTTAAATTTAGTTTGTTACATCAAGTACTAATATTATAAATGCGTAAAGTTTGTGAGGATAGATAGATGTGATGTATGTATTTGAGTTTTTTACTTTTTCATTCCTAAACAGCTCAACGGACTCAAATGTGAGTTGGTATATAGATGGATCATGACCTGGAATAACACATAGGGTAGGTTTCCACGGTAACGCGGGTAAAACAGCGGAGAACAGCTAGTATTGTACAGCTACTGAACCTTGAATCTTGAAATATGCAGGTACGTTCTTTGATTAGCGTAAATAAGCATCATGAGAGGGAATCAGGAATTTCCAACCCTAAGAGGGAAGAATAGGCGTTCAAAGATTGTACTGAATTTCTGTCAGTTCTGAAATAGGATTTGGGTTGACAAAAAATTTCGAAACTATTTGTTCGAAATGATCTGTCACGAAAACTAAATTTTACGCTGGCGAAGCCGCGGCCAACCGCTATCAATTTATATTTTTACTTTAAAACTGAAAAAATATGCCAACTGCACTGAGCAATAAATAGCTACGAGAATCAATTCATGTTACCTATAAAGAAGTTTCGCAAAACTAACACAGCTATCTACGACGCGACGTGTACACTCACGCGTCTGCCCACGTTCGGATCACGATCTAGGCAATGGCACCGCCTCTCTAACCCCAGGCATCCTTTCCCGTCGACTTACAGTAAACGCGATGCGTAATGGCCTATTGAGTTGCGTCAAGTTAATCTTGTCGTGAAAACTTTCGAACGATTTGTCCAAATTACTTAGGACATAATTTATCTATATTGAATCCCAAAACGACAATTGCATAAATTTTTATAAGAATTTGATAGATATTCTAAAATGTGGATTGTGAAAAAAGTATTCAATTCAATTGTATTTATGGCACAGTATTTTTCATATAGTGGCTACCACATGAGAGGTAGGTATACACTATCGCGGTTTTTAATTTGAAACTATACAAGATAAACAATCTTACGATACATCAACTTTATATAACTCCAACGGTATAGGCAGCGCACGCCAAGATAGCTCTCAGCGAGCAAGAATTTTTTTGACTTACTCAATACGTATCGTTGTTATTTTATGACTAAAATCACACAAAAATTTCTTGAATTGTAGCCTATATCTTATTCTAATGTAAAAGCTGTATTTATGTGAAGTTTCATCTAAATCCGTTCAGTCGTTTAGGCGTGAAAGAGCTACAAACATACATACATACATTTATCCATCCTCACAAACTTTCACATTTATATTGGTATTGTGTTATGGCATCGCTCCTTGTCGTCTGAATCAACAGGGCTTATGATTCATTCTTAATATAATATCCATTTTCTGATGTTTCACTTTATTACGAAACGGATTATTCATTTGATAAAAGTGTCGTTGAAGAGATCAGTCGTTTCCTCAGTTTTGTGGTTTCAGTCTCTTTTATATTTCAACATCAGAAGTGGGATTCAGTAACTTCACGTGTCTTTAATTGTGTGTTGTGCAACGAAAATCCAGAATGAGTGACGAAGAAAATAACTTCCACCAGGATCTCCTAGGAAAACATATCGAGCAGAAAATATCTGGAGCACTAAAAATAAAGTTCAGCCAACGTGTGCCCGATTCAGAGATGATGGATAGTGAAAGTGAATCTGGATCTTGCTCATCGACGGCTCAAGGCGACATTATTCCAGCATTTGATCCTGATGAGAAACCTTCAACTGTTACAGGGTGGTTATGAAAGATTGACTAACTTAAAGAAATTCACAACTGGACCGAATATCAAAAGTGTACATTTATACAACAAAAGTTGAGAGGATCAGCAAGAAACTGGTTCAATCGTTTGGACGATCACATGGAAACTTGGGCAGAATGGAAAGCTGCCCTAACTCGAGCATTCCCCAAATGCATCGAGTATGCAACGGTTTTAGAAGAATTGATGGCTTGTAAAAAACAAGGTGAGTCTATGACCCATCATTATTACGAAAAATTAGCACTTATACAACAATGTCGACTTGACAAGGAAGCGGCTATTTTTTGCTTGATGGAGAGACTACGAGGAGCTCCAAGCGAATGCACGTGCTTTCCAGTGTTCATCTCCAGATGAACTTTATGCTGGGTTCGTTGCACCTCTCGAAATTTATCAAAGTCCTAGGGATGAATGTAGGGTGAAAAGACCAAGATACGAACGTAACCCGAGTGGACCAAAGGAATGTTTCAGTTGAGGTGAACAGGGACACATTGCCAAAGATTGTTGCTTTAAGGGATCCTCACGGTGTTATTTTTGTAACTGTTTTGGTCGTAAGAAAAAAAAACTGTAAATTCCGAAATCGCAACTTCAATGAACCAAGTTCTTCTTCAACCGAGCCAAAGTCCATACAGATAATAAATGAAGAAAATATCAACAGCGTCTATGCTAAGGAGTACTAGGTTAGGAGGCTTCGGGAGAGTCACACCAGAAGGCTCTGGCCAAGCATTCAGCTGAAAAAAATAAAAGGAAAAGGAAAGAGGATGTTGTCATTGTTGTCCAACCTAGAACGGGTTTTCCTTTGAACTACTTTCTGCCGTTTATCTCCACTTTTAGGTCACAAATGTGAAGAGCTGATCAAGGCACAGAAAATTGCCAAGGACGGAATTAAACAGGATGGCCGAATTGTTATGGCATCGCTCCTTGCCGTCTGAATCAACAGGGGTTATAATTCATTCCTAATATTATTCATTGTCAGATGTTTCAGTTCATTATGAAAGGGATTATTCATTTGAAAAACGTGTCATTGTAGAGATCAGTCGTTCCCTTAGTTTTGTACGATAGTGCCTTTCAGTCTCTTTTATATTTTCAACAATAGATTGAGTCAATTTCATAAAATTTGTTACTTTTTCGATATTTACGATGTACAATGTGATAAATTGTCGACGACTCACGTTTGTTCATCTAGCCTCTCTTGGATCTATCTACTGGGTGCACGCTATCATCCTTATGCGAGCGCTCTCTAATAAAATGAAACTGCTTTGTGTTTAATTTTCACTTAAGAAAGAAATATATGCAATATGGAAGTATGTATTTCATGAAGAATTTTATTTATGACACATGTGCATTCCTTTATCGTCCCAACTAAGTCGAGAGAATAGTTCTCTCTCGTCTTATCTTGTCTTGATTTTCTCGACTTCTCTTGACTATAGAACGTCCGTGATATTCAGAATTTTCAGTAACCGGTAAGTTCAGTGTATTCTCAATGATATACACAGTTTGAGAGGTAGAATTGAAACCTTTCTTTCTCTTCAGGGTATGACTAAAACTGTCATCTCTTATTGAGGCTAACTTTCTTAGCAAAACGTGCGTCAAGAAACAGTATATCTGTGGTGAAAGTCTCAATAGATATACGAATTTGAAATTTTGAACTTAAATGATGAAACCGATAGATAAATACTTGACAGGGAATAAAATACTATCGTCAATACTTGAAACAATGCGTTCACACCTCTAGCCAAAAGCCAATTTGCTATATTTCTGAAAATACAAACGTTGCATCATCAAAATCATTTGATTGATAGTGATTTCGGTGGTTTATTGATGGTGAATAACATTGAATCACTTCATTCTGGTATAGATAGATATGTTTCATTTTAAATCTAATTTTTCCGTGGAGAGCTTTTTCTGCATGGGTATATACCGAGTGATTCGAATAAGTTGAATCAGTTATAAAAAGAAAATGATTCAATTGTCAAAGTTATTCTTCTCAGGTTCCGAAAGACTATGGTGTTGAAGAGTATTTTGACTGTTCCACTAGGGATTCAATGTTTTTCCAGAGAAAAAGTTTTGTTATTTTATCGACTTCACATCGAAATTTAATAATAATCCTAAAATATTTGGGTGCATTAGATCTTCGATAAACCTACTTGTCGATATTAATTTTTTTGTAGAATTATTTTCTCACGGAAGTGATTGATAATTTATTGGATTTTTGTTTCTCATAGCACTTTTCACGTCAAAATTGAGTCTCGTGGACAAACTACTCTGAATAAGTGAAACATAACCATCCAATCATTAGTAATTGTCAATTTCGAATGATTTTCCACTTCATCCTTTCCATTTTGTGTATTCTCAGCGATTTTAAATTCCAACAAAACAATGTCATTTGTCACATCTGTATTTCTACCTTTCCTCACAAAATTTCTTTCTTTTATAAACCTGAAAAATTTCATCACCTGAAAATCTTTCATTTATCATCAATTTATTTTACTATGAAATTTCATTTTCGAAAATTCCGCTGAAAGAGCGGAAACTAATATATTCATTTTGACACTATTTTTGTTACAAACCTAAGTATTCACCTTCATAACCCCATATTTCAGAAGAGAGCCTTCCAAGAGGAAATCAAATCTTGAATGATGTATCGAGTGTTTCATTCAAAAAAATCTAGAAAAACGGTTGAGTTTCGATTCACCTAGTAATAAAAAGGAAGATGGTGTTCAAATTATCATCACATGAAATAAACATAATTCCGAAACATCTCAAAAACAAAAAAACATTCGGAAAGAGTTTCCATGGAAAATGTGGACAGATGGATAAATTAATTTTTCGATGTTTTTTTGGCATAACTTCTGGGTATATATCCATATAATCCTAAATTCTTTGAAAGTGATTTTCTAATGGGATCCAAAAACGGATATTAGTATACCTCATTCCATTTAAAATATATATATAACTTGTATACGTCACACTTTTACTGGAACTTCGTAAAGAACATTTTTTGATAAATTCACTGCTTCATCTCAAACTTCTAACAGAAACCCGATGTAGCATACATTGTACATCAAAATCTTTCTCAGGTGTTCATTATTTTGACACCAGTCGTGCCTACTCCAGTCATCCAATTTACTCATGAATATTTCAGTTGTAGGTATTCAGACTGTGTAGGCATTGTTTTGTGCACATAGGGCTCTATGAAAACATTTCAAATTCAAGAAATAAACGAACAAGTTCCTGTTAGATCTATGAGAACCTCAGTACTAGTCAAATAGAAACAGCATATACTATACCAATAAAATCATTATTTTCCATTTATCCAGACGAAATGAGACGAGAATCTTTTGTCTTGACGGCAACATTACCACTAAGTTTTTCGGATATGACTCAAACTATTTTTGTATCTACACCTCAAAGTAGTTGAAACAAAATCGCATTCCATATTTTCTGCTGTTGCAGACAAATCAAATAAATGTATTGTCAATCACTATTTTGAAAAGCCATAAAAAGTTATGAAGGAGACTTGATATCTTCCGAATCCCTTGTCAAGTTGCAAGGGTACCCAAGAATTTATCAATTTATTGGTTGTGTAAATGTTATATCTGTTTAAAAAATCATCTGTTTTTCCGTTGATCAGCTGTCGCCTCCATACGTACGACAACTCTCAGGACAAATGATACCAGCTATGATAGAGTTCAAATGAGAAAGAAAAATAATTCATGGAACGATAATCTACTTGCTGGAACATTTATCGAAATGACCAAGAAAGGAGGGAAAGCTACGCCAGCATTCATTGAGTGGATACACCATTTTTTCAACAATCCAGTAGGAAACTACTGTTTATTTTTGATGAAACATGATCCATTCGGATGCAGGTATTGTCGATGTAGGTGAATCTTCCGAAATTAAGCTTTAGAAGTGTAGAAAAAGCAAATGCAACATTAAATGTTATTTCAGGTTTTAGTGTTGGGAAAATATATCCATTTATCCGTGTATCATTTCTGACATCGCTTTTTTCTCATTAAGAATAACAGTGAATGAAGCAGATTTAGGAGATTCAACTGATCCATCAGCTTCAACATCCGCTGCGAATATCTCTATTGGCAGCTTCACTTCAGATTATAAAAGAAAAACTAAAAGGTAAAATACGCCACATAGCTCTGCGAGTTTTGAGAGTTCTGACGGTTCTCACAATATATTTTCAGTGCGTGACAGCTCGAAAGAAAAGAATGAGATGTTAGTTTCAATGGAGTGTCTAGAAGTGGAAACTAGAAAAAGCGAAGGTGCTACAAAAATATCTTAGAGATATCACAGGAAGTTACAAGCTTGATGAAACTGGTTCAAATAACTATGAAAACCAATAAAAGAAACCTGACAATATGACAATATGGTTGAGGATATGAAACCTACGAAATGAATACTTGAATTGCATCTGTGAATCATAATTATTCCTAGTATTATTTGTTACAAAATGAATGTGCTGATTGTCACCTTTGTTTCATTCGATAAATTATATTTAAAAAGTGGCCCTTATTTTATACATGGCATAGTACTCGTTGAAAATATATTGTTGCCAATCAAGCTCGGAGCAATTGTTTTTTGTAGTAACAACTTGGAGTGACATTTTAAAAAATTGAATAATTCCATGTTAAAAAAAAAATTATGTTTTATAACTCCTCTTTGGTTTTTTTCATCATGCTTTCATTACCAAAATACAACTGAAAATGGCTCTATTTAGTGCAGTAATTTGGATTTTATTGTGTATTCGATCAACATCATGTATTCCATCGTTTTTGCCTTCAAAAAATCTAATCTATTACTCATAGAAATTATTCAGATTTTCATTTACCTGAATTTACATTGGAGACTTCATCGTTTTGCAAAAATTAATTTAAGGATATATATGCCCTTCTCACCTTCAATATTCCTGCATTTGTTCAAAGCTGCCACTAAGAGATCTTTTATCTCTGGATGTGCTGACTCAGTAATAAAATCGTATTGGATTTGCCCCTCAGGATTCATCTGTGACGATAAAAGGAAACAAATTTATTTCGTCAATTTTCCATCATTGTTTTTGTGGGAATAAAGAAATAATACTTTCCATATCTACAGGTATTTCATATCTCAGATATCGATTTCTTCAATTTGATAGTTCGAGTGATTCAGTAGTCAAGTGAGTGAGAAGAAAACATTCAGTTCTACACTAATGACAACTACTGGCTACTTGTTAGATAAGACTGTAATTATTTCAGATAAAAAGTACAACAGTCATATTTCTCGGTTTCTTCAAACTAGTATTGACTAAACTCCTCTCGAAAAAAACTACTCTCATGGCTCATACAAATAATATTTGGATGTAATTCAATGTTCAAAACTTTGTGAACTCTGTTACTTGCTGTTGTTTCGGCAAACAGCAAAATTTGCATTCTTTCATTTATTCCACTAATAAATGCAAATTAACTCACCCACTTTGCTTCCAACATCAGGCACTTCATGTAACACTGAAAAAAATATTGATCATGTCAATTTTCTATATAACACACATTTTACCAGCAAACATATTCGTTAACTACATTTAAAATACAATAAATGTTAGGCAACAATCGTGAGGATATTTTTTCAATCGGTGTTCTGGCTCTCTATTTCTTCATTTTCGAACAAAAAATGTGATTAACTTCGGAACAAATTCCAAAATCAACTCTGTGCCAAAATGCGAAGATTATGCAAAAATGTTTCTGTCAGATACAAACTGTCATGGGAAGCCACTAAGTGAAAGTGTGTGTTCTAACGACTTTTCTCGCTGAAGACATTCGTTTTTATTTTCAGTGGAGGGAAATAAATGAAATTCCAGAGAGAATGAAAAGCTGAATCGAAAGGTTTTTTTCTCACGAAATATATAGAATTAGGTATTGACTCATTTATAGGTGAATAAATAATCAATAAGGATAATATTTCCCTTGGAGACTACGGCTGCGATACAACGGAAAGCGCGCTGTTATCAAACATCGATAACCAATTTCTACACTGTGAGGTAAGTGATCTTCAGGCCCAAGAACCATTCACCATTCATGATGATCCTCTTTCTCATCCTCCTGTCTGGTCAACATTTCGGATATGGTGCAGCTAGTCTTTGAGTTTAAATGTGGAGAAGACAATAATCTGAATAACCATGATAATCATTTCAACAGAGTGTTCCTGATAGAGTTCTCAGAGTTTGACAAAATATCCAGATATTCAATACGTTTTTTTTTTCTTTTTGAACGGAGACGAAGACGAAGCTGAGCAATTGAAATTATCTTATCGACAAACATGTAATCGAATTTTTGAAGAAAGAGTCATTACTTTCGTGAAATTAAATGTTAATTCCTTTGTTTTTTCTAAATACTTCCATATGCAATACCTGTCGAAATTTTTTTTCATCCTTTGATTCATGCCGTAACTGAGCACTTTTCAGTCGGTTTCACGTTGATTATTCACATAAATATTACTGGAGTTCTATCCCAACACCAAACCGTTATGATCACTTCGTGATTGAAACACGTGTCGAGGTGTTAAAAATACCGCTTTGATGTTGGGATGGCAGTCCAGTAATATTCATCACTACACCAAAGGTTCCAAACATTGCATCACAAGATATGTACATAGTCAAGTGGGATTTTTTCACTTCAATCAATTGACATTTCAAAAAACTCAAACTTCCATTTTCTTGTCAACTTACCCATTTTTGTGATGAAAAGAATTCGATTCAAACAAAAGTAGAATAATAGTGAAAAAACACATTTCTTGCATTTTTTTGTTGTTAGTAGCAATTTTCTAAAATAAAAAAATTATTGAACTGATAGGGTATATTTTCAGAAGAGCTTAATTTTTGGAAAAAAAGGCTTCGGCTTTTTTAATGATATCTGATTCGATTCTATAGGAATGTTTGGAATACAAACCAAATAGAGAAAAGTGTTTTTCGTATAGTTCAGCGTTAATATGTGTCATTCAATGTTTATATGTTTCGGGAGGGTTTTTATTCAGTTTGTGTCTGAAAGTTACTTCTTTCCATGATCTTTACATCTTTGTATACAGTTAATTTTTTTGCATTGATTGCTTCTTTCTCTTATTTGGAAGATTCCCACATTATTTGTATCAAAATGAAAAAGTAGAAATCCAAAACCTTCCTTTTCCAGAAAAATTATCATGATGTCATATGAATTTTTTTTCGAAATAAAATAATTTTCAAATTGTAACACTTATGATTTTTCCATGCATCACCCACTAGTTTCAATGAAATGAACTGATCTGTATTTATCACATATAACATCAAATAAATCATATAAAGCTATACCGGACATTTTTTGAACTTTTATCGATTTCTGTCGATGATAATGAAATTGAAACAGATATAACTCACTTGAAGCTTCTGATCATGAGGATTATTCTCCACATCATAAGCCAGATAGTCATCTGGAACAGAATCAAAAATGATTTTATTGGTTTCACTCAGATTGTAGATATAATATAATGCAATATATTTCATTCATTGACTTTCTCTTTCCAAAGCAATGAAATTGAAATTGTGACATAAACTCAACCAAAACAACCCATCAATAGGAATAAAAAATTTTGAGAAAGAACAATATTATTTATGAATCCTCACAGTGTAGTTCTCATGACTACTGTTTTTCCAATACCAAATTCTCCAAATCAGAAATACACAAAAAGCAGAAGCCTAATTATATTTTTCATTCCAGAGATACGTGTTTTGTATTTTACTCCATCATGCGCCCTCTATATTCTCCAGCAAACTCTATATTATGATAGATTATGTATTATTATCCTTACCTTCTGATATGCCACTTTCAGAAATGCATATTTTATGTAGGTCTTCCACATATTCTTGTAGCTCCGATGGTAGCTTTATCTGCAAAATCAAATAATGTTTCACCACAAGTGTTTTTCTCCTATGGCCAATTTGAAGGATTGCTATTATTAAAATTATCTTGAAAATTCAATTTTTATAAGACTCAATTGATTTTCATCCCACTTATTATGGCTATAAAACTGTCATCATCGTTATTCAAATGAAAATATTGTAACTCACAGCGAAACTCAAAGCAGCACAAACCATAATCAAGAAAAAGCTTTTATGAAACATTTTTGAACACTGATGTAACATGAATCTACTCTTCTTTGAATATCGTCAAGAACAAGATGCCGTAATATAGTGATGCATTGGCATATTTAATAATAAGCTACAATTTAATAATATGCTACATACAACCAATTTTTTCATTAGCAAAAGATAATACACATTCATCAATCAAAATCATGTAATTAAGAAGATAGAAGATGAAAATTGCTACTGCTTTGATTGACAGTTTGACAATTTTTATTAATGGGAATAGTGAAATGAGAGCCATGAATTAAATTCAATCAACGAAGGAAGGTGGACTTTTTCCGTCTGGGATTATAGATTACGCATGAGTAAGTCTGTTGTTTTGAATGACATCAATATTCAATGTTATTCGCATCGGAATTACTCTATTAGCATTTTTCCATTAGCAAATCAGTTCGGAAAAATTACACTAACAAGTTGACTATATTCAATTCTTTAAATATCGTAGGTCATTTCTCTAGTTTCCTAATGCGTATACGAGATGAAAATCCTTCCACTCTATTGGTCTGCACTGGAAGCAACATCAGCAAAGCCTGTTGAACTACATTTCATAAATAACGCAGGTGACTTATACAGACTCATACAACCCCATTAAAACTCTCAAGTACAGTACAGTATTTCTAGAAACTTCTGTAGATGGAGTCCAAATGAGAGCTTTCAATTTGATAATCTTTTAGAGCACTCGAAATTGAATTCAATTTAAAGAAATCAAGAACCGACCTGCGCCTGTTCCTCCGCAAATCGAGAGCTATAGTACATTCGGTATTGTATGAGAGTGAAAGAAATCCAAGAATGCAAACAAGCCGGTACATCAAAGAAATCAACATAGTTGCCTCAAGCAAGTGCCAAGCAAGACATTTCGCCGCTAAGGTGCCATTAAAAGAGTAACTTGCTACAAAGAACATCAAAAGAAGCAGCCGACGCTGTTTATCATATTGCGTCAAAAACATTATTCATAGGCGACGGATTGGTGTTATTAATATATATTTCTCAATGATGTTTTCTATCTTTCCCAACGAAGTTTTCTATCTTATGCGAAGATATTTGAAATATCATGAAAACCAATTTTGTTTAAATATTTTATTTTTAGAAGGACGATACATTTTTTCAATCCAACCTATTTGAATCAAAACATAATTTGTAGTTATAATTCGTCTTTTTATGTAAATCAATTCGATATTGTTATTATTCATACTAATGATCGTATGTTTAATAATGAAGATGGATTTTCATTTCGATAATACGTGGGCACACTTGAAGACTGGCTTTGATTCAAATCATCTAAATGAACAATTCGTTCAGGCCAATCTCAAGTCACCTTCATAGCTATCAGAAAACAACTACTCCCCTGGCCAATTCCACGAAGGGCGTTGCATTATATCCGACAGGTGTCAGTGTAGGATTCTTCACAGAAGTGATTCCTGCATACGCTATTGGCGATACAACTACCAGAATCGATTTTTAATTATTGGAACATACTTGCAGACCGGTTTCGGGATGTTTCGCCACTCGTCAGTGCAAGGTAGTGTCTATCATCAACCTAAAGTCAATGATTTCCAATGATTAAAAATAAATTTCCTTCAAGAGTATCATTTTTCGAACTAGGCAGTAGCGAACGTCTAACAACATATTTGTTATCGCCCCATCTGCCTGTCGCTGTACCCACCACATGCTCATCCACATGGCCCAAGACCTCGTATAAGGGCGAAAGACTTTTATTCCTATAGAACGTGGGCACACTTGAAGACTGGCTTCAAATCAATTTATCTAAATGAACAATTCGTTCAGACCAGTCTCAACTCACCTATAAAGTAAGATTATGGACTGACACTTATCAGAAAATATCTACTCCCCTGGCTAATACCACAAAGGGAGTTGGATTATAGTAGGGGAGAGAAGTAGTTGTTTTTTGATAGGTGTCAGTTCATTAACCTACTGTGTAGGTGAGTTGAAACTGGCCTGAATGAATTGTTCATTTAGATGATATGATTCAAAATCAGTCTTCATCTGTGGCCACGTAAGAATGAAAGTTATTTGTCCTCATACGAGGTATTGGGTCATGTGAATATGCAGTTGGTCAGTACATGGATGGGCAGATGGGGCGATGATGATATTTCAATCAAATAAAAAATATGTTTACCTAGTGTTCTGGATTTCTTTATTCCTCTCAAATAGTTTCTTCTCTATTCTACAATCTCTGATTGTTCTATTAGCATGCTCTTTCTATCTTGTTTTCGAGAAGTGAAATTCAGTGTTTCTGATATCTTCCATAATCTAGTTCTTCTTATATCAGGAAAAAACTGTCTTCGAATAACTGCCAAAACTTTTTCAATGTAGGTATTTCGAGGTATTTCGTTTTATATGTAAAAAAGTGTACTTTTCTCCTAATAGGATTCTTGACTTTTTCGTTGATAACCAAATACTTTTTACCTGTTGATACTTTCGGCTCCAGAAAGCTGTTGTTTTCTTTGGGTTCTTTGAGAATTATGAAAATTAACGACCTATTAACATCGGTTATACTCGCGCATTTTGACACTACTTCCTTCTTACTCTTTATTTCGGGCGGATATTGTATTCTCTATAACAATTGTTTTTTCATTTATATTCATTGCTGACAGTTTAAATATCACTAAGACTAAGACTGAGAATAACCTCTTTACCATAGGGTAATATTTATTTTTCTATGGAAAAAACCAAGTCGGTCCTTTTGAAAAGAGCAGTTTACCTGTTATAATTCAAAGAAATATCTATTTATACCGCCTTCAAAAATGTTTTATCAATTCTCATCAACTGAATACTTATTTGTCACAGAATGTAATGGTTACTACTGAACATATTTCCACATTTCTCATAGTTGATTTGTTATTTTGTTTGTTTTAAATGTGATTTTTCGAAAATAAATTTTTTATATTAATTTATTCAATTCGTTGAGAGTAAATGATTTGAA
>WOGR01001990.1:0-18442 GCA_015342045.1 Leptinotarsa lineolata | reverse complement strand
TGAAATATTAAATTAGAAACTAGACAAGTGATATATTCGAGAAGATAATTGAACAATTTTTCTTTTTCCTTTTGAGATTCAAACACTAATGACCTCCAGCCCTGTAAGGAGAGTAATGCAATAGAATTTTCATTCATTTAAAAAAAACTTCATCGATAGTATAACTGTTTTTTTTACATTTCTTTAGACAGTCAGGCTGGATTGGAGATATGTTGTATATCACAGATATATATTATAGATTACCAGATCAAACTTTTCATAGACTACACCTTACAATTCGAATCTCCACAAGCTTTATTTAAAAAATCTATCACGAAATGTTTTGCTAACAAGTACTCAATTCAGTTCAAAATTTTCGTAGTGAGTTAAGTAGTTTATAAAATTACTATAGATCTTCATCAAGTAATGGCCGTATCAATCAGAAAATTATCAAACTATGGATTTCTAGTAAAGACAGTCAAATTTGCTTCCAGTCAAGCAAATGAGTAATTCAAAATATGTATTTCATTCGAAACGACAACTTGTCGTTATACTTTAGGGATTACCTTTATCACATTGAGCAACAGCTGAACAAAACTCAGCTAAGCGGAAATCGTCCTGTAAGATCCCTCTAGTCACACGACGGGCCATTTATAAAGAGATCTTTCGTGCGAAAAAGTCAGTGCACCTTATAAATATAGAAATCTACGGCCGAAATATCGTGATCAGGCAAGCGTGGATGGAAATATGTTTCGATGAATCGAAGCTATAATGCGTTTTTTGTTTCTGCTTCGAATGTATTCCTGAAACAGACATTCGGTTATTTGTTCCTGGTGGCGTATAATATATATCCACTTTGTTCTTTGTCTAATACATCTCGCAGCGGATATTATTGAAACAGATGGGTTTTCATTTAGCGGACTGGAAAGACGATGGGTTTGAATTGAATGTCAAGTAGATCTTTTCAAAATGCAATTCAAGTGTCGTAGATAATTTAAATGTGGTAGTTGGAAGTCATTTTTTGAGGAAAAAATACAAGCACTACAGGATGAACCTTAAGGCGCTCCAAGAGTGGTGCCTATGCGAAAGTAGTGGTTCACATTGGATATGAATCGCCGGAGATTAAATCCATTGGGAAAAACGTTCTCAGGAAGTTTATTCCACATGAACGCAGGTCTCCAAATGAAAGAGTTTTTTAACAGCGAAGTTCGAGGTGTACTGAGTTGAACTTCAAAATGATGAGCAGCCACAGTTCATCGCGTATTTCTGACATGCACCGCTCTTGATGGAATCAAATGTGCCACGTCCCTTGAACACTTCCCGTGAAAGTATCTATAGAAGAGGGACAAATCTCCAACCTTTTTTCGATGATACTAATTGTTCCTAATAGCCTGATGAGGGTATTGAAAAATAGGGGTCATCCATGAAATACATCACATGTATTTCATTATTTTTGACACCCTGTCCTTATCTAAGCTGATCACATTTGTGAGATTTCACCCCCCTTCTAGTGTGACGTCACATAATCCACAATTTAACATCCCGAAATGTTAATTGAATCAAAACAGTAGTTCCGGAATTTTTTTCATTTCAATTCTGATCACCTTCTGATGAAATTTACTAAACAATAACAAATAATCATATTAATCAAAAATCAAACTCAAGCGTCTTAAGTCCATGGACCTTGAAGCCACTTCTTTAAATAATTTATAACTGACATAGCAGGCGTTTCGTTCTTATTTGGGTTGTTAATGTCAGGATCATTTATTGTGTCAACATCTTTTTCATCCAACCTTACAGCACCGTGGTCATTATCCAAACAAATAATTTACCTGGCGCGTCTAGCAGCAACTCTTTGAGGACGAATCTTTGCAATCGACAAAACCTCTTGTTGATTAGTGGCCTTGTATAATGCGAAATATAGACCACAGATGCCACATGATTGCTTAAACAAGTAGGCCTCGACAATGGGGTAATAGCTATCATACGAAACTTGTTTCAAATGGTATGTAGCTCAAAGATCTAAAGGAAGCTGAAGGAAGTATCAGTGGAGCAAATTCACCTCCGCAGTCATCTTCTTTATGGTTACATGTTCACTTGACGTCTGGTTGATCGAAAAAAGTGGTGGTAGAAGCCCCTCTCGTAATAGTCGCCAAGGGCGACTATTACGAGAGGGGCTTCTACCACCACAATATGAGACAGCCTCTCATTTCATTATTTGTAATGCATATTGTGAATCAGGAACATAATTTGCGTACCAAGTCGTCACATCATTTTTCAATTCCTTACCATGTTTATTAATATTCAGTCTAGTATTTGTTGGCCCAATTTATTCGGCAACCACAGGAAAATCATCAATGACCAATTGGCTCCAAATATTAGCCAGCACAATGCTTGCACTCTCAAAGTTTCATTTTTTTAACTTCAAATCATAAGTTCCATTACTACAAATGTTTTTGAGTTTTTCGTTAACAGTTCAAAGTTCGTGTTTTAGCACTTAGGTTTAAAGAGATTTTGAAATATTGTGTCTCAAAATTTAGGATCTCTCCCACCCCCTTGTCATACTATGTCACACTTCGTCGACTCCCTCTCTCCCCATCAACGTGTCACGTAATTTATGGATGACCCCACAGATATTTTCAATATAATTTTTGAATTCCAAATATTCATTGAAATTCCGAACTCTACAAAATGTATTGGCTGAATGAACGCCTAGCGTCCTTCTTCGTTTGATCTCTGCATAACAAAATAATCTGCAAGGTTGCAGAGTATCATTCGATATCTCACAATCGACCCTCTTATATGGTTTTTAACATCCCAGCGTAGTCTGATTGCTAAAACTACCAGTTATCTTGAGAAAGGAGAAACAAACTGTGGAGTTCCTCACGGCTCTGCCCTTGGTCCATTATTTTTCCTTCCATATATAAACGACATCTATTATTATTAAAGGTGAGTTCACACTAACCACTGACGACGCTACAATTTTATGGTCAAAATTCCTCTGAACTTGAAACAATAATGAATTGTGATATCAGCAAAATAAGAAGATGGTGTGACGCAAAGTTTTCAGTTTTATATATTCAAAAGGACCGAGTTTGCTTCAAATGTTCCATTAGCAATTTACAAGTTGACATCTTCATCATGAATAAACCATTAACTGAATTTCTGGGACTGATTATATTGACATTGACTTGAAATATGAAGATCATTTCAGGGGTCTCAAATCAAAGTTGTCCGCTGGGTCTCACGCTATAAGGCTGATATCTTGTGAGTTAGCATTTGCTGCTTCCAAAGTTACATATCACTCTCTCATAGAATCTCACCTACGATATGTAATCCCGCTATGGGGTGCATGTACTGTAACAACATGGCAATCAATATCAATTATACAGAAGTGAGCTGTACGTTTTCTGTGTAAAGCAAAGCCAAGAGATTCTTGCAGACCACTCTTTAAGGAAACGAAAATCCTCACTGAAATATCAATTTTTATCATAGAAACTAAATGTTTCATAGTGAAATCACAGTAGGCTCTCTAACCCCGTGATCCGCTTGAGTTGTCGAGGACCTTCAACTGCTCTTAGGATGAGATTCTCATCCAACGCGTTCACTGCTGTACTATCGAAGGATTTGAAGGTACCACGGGCATCAGATCAGTTTTAATGACGGTCGGATATCAACACATGTGTGGACCGCATGTTCCAAGGGTTGGGCTCTTGAAGAGCCGGTGAAATCGCCGTACGGAATAAGTACGGCGATTCAAAAAATCTTCTTCAATATCCTTGAATTTCGCCTATGGTGATAGAACGAAATCGGCTCCGCACTTCGTTTCGAGGTCACCGAGAATTTTGTGAATTTATAAATGAAAGTAGTGGAAGTTGACTTACTGGCTCATTTTTATTGTGGTGAAATACTGGAATCGGTTTTCAATTAACACGAACGCCACTCGCCAAATGAACAACTGCAATTTGCCGAGTCCAAAATATTCCTTTATTGAGGATTCTTTTTATAATGGGTAGAAAATATTCAACCACCTTCCATCCAATCTGAAAGGCGCATACCATAACAGGAACTTTAGGGAGGTTTTGAAGGTTTTTTTTTTTGTGAGAGAGCCTGTTATAATTTATCAGAGTACTATCAAGATACTTATCAATTTGACTTATGTCTGACTCCCAATACATTTTAAGAATTCAATATTGGAAATTTTTTTATTGACTATTCTCGTGAAGTTTTGTATTGTGCCATTTTTGTAAAGGAAAAAACACATGCGCTACAGAATAAACCTTGAGGCGCTCTAAAAGCGGTGCTTGTGCGAAAGTGGTGATTTACATGTAAATACAACATGTTTTTATTATCTTATTCTGTCCTTTTTTTGTTGTAAATACATATGTTCGATATCTACTTGGAAATTTCATTCAACACACTAGCAATGTATATTATTTCATAATATATAGTTTTACCTGACTGAGCTATTATGCTAATATCGGTAATTTTGTTTTTTTTATATTATTTTCGGCAAGCTTGGTCAATAAAATATGAATCTTCACACAGTAAAGCATATTTTGACTTTCACTTTCACTTTGAAGATCCTCAATCTGAAATCAAAATTATTGTTAATGAGTACTGTAAGGATTTGTTGACCGTCAGTAAACCGGCCGACTTTTTGTGGAACATTGTTATTATTATATGACGGTTTGAATTTACAAAATGTATTTTGGGAAATAACTGAGAGCTTGACAGAGGGCAGCGATCTTCTTATCTATCCCTTGTCCCTTACAGAATTGTTTCACACTGTTACAACTATCACAGGCAGTAAATATGGCCTAGGCTCCTAAAGCCTTTGACTACATTCCAAGACTTGTCTGGTTAAGGGTTTGTTGTGTATACGTGGCCGTCTGCTTACGTTAACAAGTACAGCCAAGTAAATTGATTTCACTTGATTTCTGCAGCACTAGAAAAGCTTTCTATTGTTTTAGAAATTTGAGAGTCATATCCATTTCTACGAGACTGTGCTTGTGGGAGACAGTGGTTTAGAAATTTGTCATCATCCTCCATTTCAAATTTCTACGTTACTGTACTGGTGGGATCGAATGTTTCAGGAAACTATAATGGATGAACACTTCCACAGAATTTTTTCATATACAACTAGTACATAAACAGTATTTCAGAAATGTGATGCATTTCTCTTAGTAACCGTTTCGAAGGGACTATGCGCATAGTCCCATCACCTTCTATCACAAATTTCTACGGAACTGCGCACATGAGTGCAAGTATTTTAGAGAACTAAGGTAGATAAACACGTATTTATCAGTTTCTCGAATGTAAATGAAAGTTCCGTTTTTTCTTAAACTCCGTGTGAAATTTTGTTGATGAGAAATGCTATGAATATTATGAATATTTTTTCTGTTACGACCATGGCTCATGGTTTTGTATTTTGCATTTCTTGGATCTTTGTTCAGCATACCGCAGTACTTAAACCTGAAAACATTCAATGAAGTTCGCCCTGTTGCACATGTTGGATTTTAGAAGATAGTGTTAGTGATCAATACTGTACCGAAGCTCCAGTGGTTATTGGCAAAGTATGTCTCAATTGTGAATTCTTTTCAACTTATACTATCTAGAGCTCAGCGAAAGCAATATCGAGAGTAATTCCACGAAAATCATAGGTATCAACCACTGCAGATTAGTTAATGGATGAAACCTACTTCTTTCATGTGGAACAGAACATTTTTCAGGTGGATAAAATGATGAAATCTAATGTGAATTCAGCTAATGAAAATCAGCAAATGATTACCATGATATAAAAACTGACTAACTCATCTCTAGAAATCCATACAGGATGCCTTGATTCTTTAAGTTGATAAAAGAAAACGTTACTTGAAATAGTCGATTGATAACAGTCGAAGATATACACGGCTTCGAAATGAACAGCTAATTGGTGAACAGATCAGTTCCGTTTCAGACACTATTCAGAAAACAGCGTTCATAACCCCGAATGATCTTTTCAAAGACTTGTACATCAGTAACCTCTGGCCTAGCCAATGCACCTTTATGTTTTCGAAGAAAAATATCTATTTGGCAACATATCATTTGAGGATATATTTTTTCACTTGGACGATAATATGGAAACTTTGAATAAAACACTTATATTGGGACTGATGATCATAATCTTGAAAATTTGAAAAGTATACTGTAATACTAACATCTCTCATGACGGACTGAGTGGAAAGTCACAGATATTGGCAAGAAACCAGTGGCATATAGCAAGCAAACTTCAACTTAGGAAAAATATAATTCTTTTGGACTTCATTTCATTTTCATAATGGCTAGTATCGAGAAATTCCCTCACAATCTTCTGACTATGAATTTATGATCCGTATGGATTGTGATATTCCCAAAAAAATATTGATGCAAGAGTTACAACCCCTATTCCAGTGGAAGTGAAAAACATTGTGTCGAATCGTTGTTGCTCATTTTTGGGGAATATTGGTTGGCTGAAATTCAAATTGAAGACCAAGAAATTGAACAAATGAGAAAAATTTCATAGCATCATTCATGGAAAAAGAGAAATATATTCATTAACCCAAATAAGTCGTTCAATGTTTTCAGTTTTCTACGATTTCCAACTCCATTGATCCCTGATGCTGAAAAAGGAGAGCAATCGAACAATACTGGAATATAGAATGGCTCTTCACTAAGGAATTTTTGTTATGACAGATTAGCTGCGACATTACTTACATCTGCATTCACTTCAGGTAATTTTCCTTCACGAACTTACCAAAACATGAATGATAACATCAAAAGAATTTTTTTTGATTCAACAATCAAAAAGTATATTCTATAACTGACGATTTGTGACTTATAGTTCAATACCCACTGTACCTGTATAGATGGGGTTCATTGATATCAATATTAATTGCTCAGTCGCATTACCATAACCAACCACTCCGGTGTAATTTCAAACGAGAACTCGTTGCGTATTATATATCATAAAACAAGACCATTTTAGACTTTGATCGCATTACTTTGAATATCCATCCCGCAATCTCCGTTGTAATTGTAGCCTACATCCATCCTCTTCGGGAATATTAACGAGGGCAAGTAATAAAACCAAAATAACAGATCACATAGTTGTGTACGTTTTTTGCTTTCGTAAGATTTATAATAACCGAGATACTAGTAAAAAAAGTTGCATTATCGATGGATGATCTCAAGCCAGGAGACCTTATTACGTGCAGCTGTAAGGTGATTATTATTAATAGATTAATTAGTTTGGGTATTCCTGTATAGATTACAGAAAGGTCAATGGGTGTATTGTTTGTATATGATAACAAAACTAATACGGTTCAACCCAGACCCTGTCGATGAATAATGCTTTTTAGGTACACGATGCAATTGAATTAGATGTATGTACAAACATATGGACTAATACAGGGTGGGCCAGTAAAGTAAACCGACAAAGCTTTCCACTTTTCAGTGATATCAAACAAAAAAATAATTATCGGAAACTTCTTTTCTGGTTTCATGGATAAAAGAAATTTGTATATTTCCACGTTACTTTGAACCTCATCTGAAAAAAAATTTAACTCCATCTATATTTAGGCAAAACGAGTTATTTTCATTTAATCTCATTTTCAAAATAATTGTTGTATTGCATTTTACCGTATCAGACTCGTGTCAAAATATTTGCCCATACTTCAAACTGTGATATCTCAGTGAATACTCTTTCAATTCAATAGAAATAAACGCCATTTGATCACGTAACACAATTCAACTCATTCCGTCAGCATAAACATTTTGTACCTGGGATTCGAAGAAGTCGACGAAAGTCATTTTTGTCAGGTTCTAATTGGTGGATATTCTATCGGTGAGAAAGTTATTGAAAGTGCTTGAAAATATGGTACTCGGTTGGCAATTGATCCTGGGTGATGGGTGGGTGAGGCAAAAATTCGACTATCAATTTGTTTAATTATCAGACGATGAATTATGAAACGTGCTGACGAGCGCTGTCATGGAATACGATAGGACCTTTTTTGTTGATCAGTGTCGGCTGCTGCTGACCTCCATGAGTTTTCGCCTTTATGAAGTGCCTCAGTGGCTCACTGGTATCAAACCACTGTCCTGAACATCTCATGTTGTCGCAGAGGATCCACTTTTCATCACACATGACGATACGAAACAAAGAATTTGCAAAAGCAAAGAAAAACAGAGCTCGAAAAGTGAAAATTACTGTCGATTATCCAAATCGTGGGGTACCCACTTTACAAGCTTTTTGACCTTTTCAATAGAGTTGAAACCATCTAAGGCCCAGTTCTTCTGTCATCCGATGTACCGCCTGTGATAGGTCAGTCTCCACCAGCTCCTCAAAGCCTTGTCCTAGATTACCAAACCCTCTATATTTCTACAATAAAATCGCCTTTTGATCGATATAGAAATGAACACTTTCTGAAACCAGAAATCCAGAAAACTATTTTATTCAATTCATGTTTCTTATATATCATTACTATACTTCAAAATATATTTGAAAAATACCATGAGTACCCACCCACTGAGAATAGGTTCACTATGAACATTTCGTCTTCGGGTGGTTCGAATCCGTAATCATAAAAATTATACAGTTCAAGAGATATTTTCACGATAAACATCAATCAAATCATCACATTTTTCCTGATTGTCAATGTTAGGTCAGTATTGAAATCGAAAGTAATTTTCCTCCTAATGCAGTATGAGCTTCCGTTATGTGAAATGAAGTGATATACTTTTGTTCATTCAACTGGAAATATGTTATATCAGCATACTGTTATAAATCATGCCCTAAAGAAAATAACGCCGGCTGCCACTGGTAGTCATAAACCAACTATGACGTGGTTAAGAGCGCGCTCAGTCTGAAGGACATTTCGCAGTTCTTCGATGTTCGCCGGCATTTTAGATGTGTCGAGAATACCGCTTCCGGTGCTTCAATTGAATTGCGATGAATTTTCTACCACCTACGATTGCGAAATATAAGCGCCATCCACTCGCCAATCAAAACAGTCAAGTTTCTTGATAGTGCGATATGCAGAGCGATCTAGTAAGGCGACAGAAATTCAAATAATAGCTGAAGTTTCAGTTGAAGTGTTTTGTTGTAACAGTAAAATGAAGTTGAGTTCGATTATTGTTCAGTGTAGTTGATTATTGGTAAATTCACAGAAAAAATGTAACAATACTTATAACGAAATTGAAATCTTTTTTTGCTAAGCTTCAATAACAGGTGCAAACATCAATATTGTAGTGAATTTCCATTCTTCAGTAATATTTAAATCATGGAAACAACTAATAACAGAATGAATATTATATATTTTTGTATATTGGCAATAACTAGGAGAATTGATAACGTGAGCTACTATTCAAATAATATTTTCTCTCATTTTGAGTATCCTTCCACCTGATCTTACAATGAAAGGAAAAGATAAATATATCTACTGTATCGAAACAATCATTACATTACCAGAAATACTAGAGTGTTGATCATTATCATCATCATTCTCTGCATCTAAGTATATTTCTCTGCATTTCTATTATTTGTCAACAAGAATTTGAATATTTCTTTTTAACTCTGTTTTTGTCTTCTATAATGAACCTATTATTTCTCAACAAAACGGAACCATTATCCATTCTGATTTTCATTCTAATTTTGTAGGTTCCTATCTCATCTACATTTCGGTGACCGAGGTGTTCATTGATTTTTTAGGCTGTGACTTCTCAAAGGAATCTATCAACATGAAAAATACACATTTTGAGGCCATTTATTGAAAAAAATGAAATATGAATCAGTTTTCAGTAAAAATTGAGTGGTGTTAATTTTCTCCTCCCCATGGATTCAGTTTTCCCAATAGGAAGCTCAACATAATTTTTGAATTTCGAAAGTTTTTCGAAAACTCTGCAACCTAATAGATACTAGTGGAAACTAAGAAACTGAGAATTTGTTTGATTTCTCGAAATTGGTTTTTGAAACATAAACTAGGAGCTTTGAATCAAGAGACCTAATTTGATTTTTAGTTCGAGGTCAATGGAGACGATACCTAAAAATTCAAGTTTTTCTCGAACTTCAGGGAAGAAAAATCTCACCAACAATATCGGAGGTTTGGTAAACTTTTTGAGAATCATGATGAGAGTAAGAGTGGCTTCTATACAAGTGGTTATCAAGACCACAATAAAAAAATTAAAATTCATTTCATGATCATCAAATTTCCGAAACTTTCGAGAATCACAGATTTCTCTATAACATTGAATCGGCTCCATTCATGATATTATATGAACAACACCCATCAAAAATTTACTGCTAGAAATACAGTGATATTGCTACAAATTATCGTTTTCAAATTGAAAGAGTTATTTTTTAGGAGTGATTGATTTTTTGGGAAAGAAAGTTTTGAATGTAAGAATCTTCCAGAGGAAGGAGGGAAGCAATCATTTTTTAAAGAAGTTACTCTAAACATAGATGTGTAGATCATTCAAGGAAATAACTTTCAGACACAAAATGGAAGAAAAAGTCGTTCTGGTAGACACGTGTTTCGCCATAAGACACTTGCCTCAGGGCTCATCAGTACCAAATATGGAAAATAATATAAGGAAAAACACACAATTCATTCATATATTACGATTTTTTATGTCACGGAATAAGTTTGATCTACTTATGCCATCGATGACATCGTAATGAAATTCATCCACTTATTTTAAATCCCAACCGATAGGAATATTGTTAAAGTATAACTCTTTCAGAGTTATATTTTTAGGCGTAATTAATTTTTTGGAAAAGAAAGTTTTTGGCTTTCTACTACTCCATCTTGATACAAAAAAATGTGGGAATCGTCCAAAGAAAAGAAGGAAGCAATCATTTTTATAAGCAGTAACTCTAAACATAGACGTGTAGATTCAATTCAAAGAAGTAACTTTCAGACACAAAATGGAAGAAAAAGACCTTCTGAAACAGCTTCTTTCATATAAACATTGAATTATACGAAAGAAAAAATTCTTTCGAATCAAATACTTTTATATGAATCTAAAACATTCGTTTCAGATTTGAATCAGATATCATTCACAAGATTTCTACACGATATACTAAATGAAAGATGAAAAAATTCACTTTCATGGATGTAGTAGAAAGCCAAAAATTTTATCGTTTTTGTTTTGTATATCTAGAACCAAAAAAACTTCAGTAGATTTTTTGGTATTATTTCTCGAAAATAGGCAACTTCGGTACAATTCAACTCACCTACTCTACTTACTGTTCACATGATCATATGTATGCAACATTTTTTTCAGAATTTTCGCATTATTTGCAAAATGAGAAATTTGTTTGGCCACCCGAGGCTGAAATATAGAATATCAGATCTGTTGAGTTCAATATAATATGAAAAAGCTGCTATACGGTAATACCATTCACAATTCTTTCTGTAATTCCCCAAACTTGTGGGAATTTTCCAAAGAAAGGAAGAAAGCAATCAATTTCAAAAACGGTAACTATACAAAGAAGTGTAGATCATGCAAAGAAGTAACTTTCAGACACATACTACAAGGAAAACCCTTTTGAAACAGCTCTTTCCATATAAATATTGAATAACACGAAAGAAAAATGCTTTCGAATCAAACACTTTTATGTGGACACTGAATTATACAAAAAACACTTCTTCTACTCAGTTTATATTCCAAACATTCGTTATGGATTTGAATCAGACATCATCTACAGGATTGCCACACAATATAGTAAATGGAAAAGGTAAAATTTCGCTTACATGAAACACTGTCATCCTCACTGGTGGACATCTGATGTTCCGCCGCAAGACACTTGCCTTATCGGCTCTTCTTTTGTGGAAGTTACTTATTTGCATGATCTTGAATAGAGTTACCATTTTGAAATTGACTGCTTTCTTTCTTTCTTCGGAAGATTCCATATGTTTTTTGTAGGAAGTTGAAGAAGCAGACAGTCAAAACTTTTTTTTCCAACAATCAATCTCTTCGGTAAATATATCTCTTTCAATTCGAACTTTTGTCAAATATGTGGAATAGCGTTAACATGAATTTTCATCAGGTATTGTTTTAACGCTTTGAATATTAAGAGAATTCAGCAAAAAATGCATATATTTTGAACATGAAAAATAAATTTATCTTGTCGCATTGTTATTCAATATATCCTTCCGGTATTCAATAAACAAAGGCAACGTATACATATGCCTGCAAATGACGCTTCAATGCATTCCTAATTTCGATGAATATTTCATGGGATATCGATCAGCTAGCACATGAAAATACACTGTGTAGTTAAACATAAGGTATACCTTGCTCGGATAAGACGAAATTGCTGTAATTTTAATAAAATTACAATATCGAAGAAAATTGTTTGAAAATTGACAAACTAGTTGTAAGTTATGTTCTTTTCAATGTGAAAATATCTTGTTAACAATGTTCTAAAAATAACTCACTATTAATCTATTTCATAAATTAAAAAAATATGGATAAGTCGATATTAGGTTATTGTCCTGTATTTTTTCAGCTCTTTCTGTCAGAAAATTTCATTCTTGATAAAAATTGGTGCATTGTGGGAAATTTGGATTTGAGTTGTCAAAATTCTAAATTTCCAAACGATATAAAGGGGAGAACGAAAATAAGAAATTTTGATCAAGAGTTAACTGTCTTCATTTTTGACATTATTCAGGAAAGTTGTTCAAATTTGAAAACAATATTCAGATTTAGAATCACACCCACCTACGTCACATAACAAAAAATTCCTTTTTCATGATTCTAGCCTCATAAAGAATACTAGTATCTTATATAGACCTTAGGCGTCTCCCTCATATTAGGTTAGGTTAGGTCAGAAGTGAGTGGGTCTATTCGACCTTTCACCGCAACCCACAAGGTTTAATTGTGGCTCCTCCCTCATAGTACTATAATATTTAAATATTCGATAGCGATCTTCTTCTTTCAACGTATGTATAAACTTGGGTTTATAAGGGGATATTCATATTTCAATATTTTTTTTGTGCTTATGTTCTACTCACGTCTGTTATTGATAATACAGCAGCAAGACTACTTCTCGAATTCTAAGTTACTGCTAATTGTACATTTTGTTGTAGTTCATTGTTCCCAGTTACCTATTTAGTATGTTTTTTGGTTGATTTGTTTAAATATCCCGTGGCCAAAAATTTTTGTGTTGTGTGACATACAATATTTTCGGGATTAAATATTTCTGGTGTTTCTCTATCTGTTCTATTTTCCTCATGAATTAGAATTATTTCAATTTTGTTATTTGCACTCAGCATTGTGTATTAATTTATACAGACAAATCTCTAATTCGGTAATAAATTTCACGATGCTGACGATGTTAAAGAACGCAAAACTGTTTACTTCTTAAAATGTCAAAAAGTCAAAGGTAATGTGATTTTATTAATTCATAGACGAATTTTCAATGTGAAATATGAAGTTATCCCTAATTCATATACGATAAACGTTTCCAAACTCTCGTTTGGAAAAAATAAAATTTTATCAAAAAGTGTATGCTGAAAGACCATTTCAAAATATCAATGAATTAGAAAATGTTGTTTGGCGATCTTGTACCGAAATCTATTTTAGAAAATGTCAATAAAGAATTTTGTGTACGAACAATAAAATTTTTTGGCGATGGAAGGAAGACATGTGGAACTTTGAGGATTAAGTGATTGATTATTCAGGTTTCTGAAAGTTTTTGTAATTCAGTTCTTATTTATGTTTAATACATATGTAAATTATGACTACCCTTTTGGGTAACACTGTGTGATCGTAAACTTACATATTTGTATTACTCAATTGTTTGGCATTAATTGATTGAATCAATTATTTCCCCTCATTGAATCATACATACACAGTGAAATATCAATTTTGCACCAAACCACTGATGAGAATTTGAACCATTTTTAACAAACATCAATATAATTGGACTCAATTTCACATCGAAATATTATTATAGTAATGGGAGGGAGACGCTCAAGGTATTTGAAATACTAGTACTCTTTATGAGAGTAGAACCAATAATTTTTTTTCATTGGTTTCTTAGGTGGGTGTGATTTCAATATAAATATTTTTTTCCAATTCAAACAACTCTTTAGAATAAACAAATAATGTCGATAGTAAGGGTAGTTTACCCCTGATCAAAATTTCTATTTTTTGTTCTTCCCTGTACACTGTTTGGAAATTTGAAATTTTGGCAACTTGAATTCAAGTTTTCCGCAAGACACCAATTTTTATTACAAATAAAATTTTCTGACGAATGGATAATGAAAATTTTTTGCCATCTGGTGCAAACTTTTTGAAACTCACTGTATATACTGATAGATAGTACTCTATAATAGATTGCTGCTGTTCATCCAATTCTGAACTTCAATGTTCTGCCTCTTTCCAGCTTAACACTATAATGTCGTTGAGCAATTTTCGGCTAATTTTTCTCTAAGAATTCAAATCAAACCAAAGCGCTACCGAAACAGCCCAAATAATCAACCAAGCATTTGGCAATGGTAGTGTTAATAAACGCACTGTTCGACGTTGGTTTGCGAAATTTCGATTACCCTCGAATATGAGCCCCGAAGTGATTGACCTAGAGTCATCCAGGATGATGATTTAGGGATCCTGGTGGAGTATGTCAGAGCTTGACGGAAGCCCGAAGCATCAGCTTCCATGCAGTTTTCGATGGTTTGAAACGTATATTTAAAGGTCAAGAAGCTCAAAAAATGGGTGCTCCATGATTCGAACAATCGACAGAAATTGTCACGTTTCGTGGTCTGTTCTTTATTGCTTTTATGCAACCAAAACGATCGTTTCTTGGATCGGATCGTCACGTGTGTTTTGATTCAGAGTCTAAAAAACACATAATGTCGAACAGAATCCGTCTTGAACGATAAAAAAAATGCTCCGATAATAAAAACAACTATTTTTGGTGACTGCATAATGCCGAGCAAATTTTATATTTGAAGAAAATTCAGATGAAAATATACTTCTGACTTGTATTTATACTATGAAAGTTTGAATCTATAGAATATGTATACTGACAAAAATTGAAATATTCAACAGCCTGAGTTGACTTGTCCAAGAAAAATTTTGACATTTCAGCCCTATTTATACATATGCCTTGTCCTAACCAGCATGCACTTCGATTGATTGAGGTATACAGTTGTAAATTTTTAATTTTCTGAAACATCTTTGTTTCTCCTAAAAACACTAACAAAGTGTGTGATTCTGATCAATAAATTCAAGAAGTGTTGTTTTTATATCGTGCAAAGGTCATTGGTAATTCTCAAATATTTTCCATTTTTGTGCGTAAACTGCCTTGTTTTTGATGAAAAATTCAATATCCCACTAGAATAATTTATTCCAGAGCAGTCTATAATAGATTGGTTTTTATCCTATTTATCAGAAAATCTTGTGCATACAGTGTCATCAATGTCTAACAAAAAAAATAATGTTGACCCCAACAAAAATTTCTGAGGTGCCGTAAAACGGGGCTACTTGATAAAAATTTCAAGATATTTCTCTATGCCTTGGAGTTGTTGAGTTGATTTCAAAGTTTTTTTTTCAGAAAAGCTATCCTTTTACCCATAGAAAATGATCCTGAGAGACGAAGGAATTCTAGCTTTTCCCTGTTTTCGAAAAAAAAATTTGATAGGTCATTTTTCAAGTTACCCCGGTTTGGGGTTACTTGAAAAATGGTCGTTTTTGTAGGAATTCATCGTTATAGACTATTGTAAGGTAACTTAAAAACAGTATAAAGAAAAAATCGCCTAGAATGGGTGAAAAAATCAAATTATTAGTATTTTTTTGTCCTAGTGAAACAAGACAGGATATACTGACTTATAACCGGACACATATTATATATCATTTTTTGAAAAAGTAAATAACAAAATAAAATACTATTCCTGAACGACAACAACAACAACAAAATATGAGATAAAAAAGATATTCTGACACAATATTAACATAATAACAATCAAATAATAGATTCGAACTCAAGGTGACCTCTTCTTAACACTTCTGGCTTCCCCATTGGTTTCATAATTTCGTTGGGTGATACCACAGAGGTGTCTGGTACAATTGGAAAAATGAAGGTGCTTTCCATTTCCTGAGATGACCTCAAGAATGAACACATGAATGAGCCGTTTTCTGTTATTTTTGCAACATATCTCTCAGCTTTCCCTTTTGTTGTCTTAAGTTCTACAAAATGAAATCATTGATTCCGTAATTTGTAAGTTCAGTCTTTTCAGTTGCATCATCAGTCATTTTATTATCATCTACTCCGTTTTCAGCTTCAATGTCTTCACATTCAAAATATTCTAGATCGGAAAACGTTTCTAGCTCATCTGAACTAGTATCCATTGGTATGAACTCTTCTCCACATTCCGAAGAGTTACTGTCCACATTATTTCGTTTTGAGTTTACTTCAACCGTTTCATTTTTTATCCCTTCAATATTTTGCCTATTTCTTCTGTTACGATATCATCTGATACTTTTCCCAGATTCTACTCTGAGTTTCTTTCTTTTTTCTACAAAAGATGGTCTGGCACGACCAAATCTGTTGTTTTCGAACACTTCTTCAAGGGAAGCAGCTATTCGTGTTTCAGAGTCCTCTTCAGCCATGATTTCCCTTGGCAATTTATTGAGTATTTTTTGTCTATCAAGAGGAACTGAACCTGTTGCTGAGAACCTCGAGTTAATGATAGTTTCTTTGTTAGTTGCCACTTCAGTCAATGCTCGTTTCAGAAGACGAGGAAAGTGGTCCTTTCTAATGACCTCCTTATGGTGCTCTTTCCAGTCGTGAAGAATTTTTCGCCAAGCCCCTTTCAGAGGTCGGAAACACGAAACATCCAAAGGTTGGGTCAGATGTGTACTATTTGGTGGTAATAATATAAAACGTATTTGGTTCTTCTGGCATTCATTTATCACATCTATAGATATGTGGCTCACTAGATTATCCCCAATAATCCAATAATCACTTCTGGTACCGGTGGGAGTGACTTACAGTAGGGCAGAAGTATTGTGCGGAACCAATCATGAAAAATCGTTGCATCGAACCAACCTGATTTGGTACGGTTATATCTGGCTCCATCTGGACCACTTTCAGTCCAAGAAGACCATAAATTGTCAGCCTTATATACAATATATGGCGGCAGAAACTTTCCTGACGCCGTACATGCAAACATTACGGATGTCGCAGACTTGGATGAATCCTTCATTTTCTCTAGTCTCTTGCTTTTTCTTCCGACAATGACTTTCACCTTTCCAGGGTCATCAGTGAAATTAGTCTCATCATAGTTTATGATTCCTTCGTGAGAAATGTCCCCAATATTTTGGGTCGGGGTGTCAAAAAATATGTTTATGACCTCATAATTAGCTGTGGTTCTGCTCTCTTTAATGGACCGAGAAAATCTATTTGAAAGTTAAGTATGTCTTCGAAGGAAATTAGTCAACCAGCTCCCTCCGGGCCTATTACTTTTGAATTTGGGAGTCGTGGTTCCAGATCTGCCTAAATAACTTTAGACAAGTTCAGTCAAATCTTGTTTCTCGAATGGAAAACCCCATTCTGCTGCAACACTAAGGCCATTACAGATGATTCTTTCTTCTTGTTCTGGAAAGATTGTTGGACAGCCTGGACTTTTCGTGTGAAGTCCTCTTACTTTTCTACTCGGAGTGGCTACAGGAATGGTAAATCTTTCTGAATGAGCAACTAGAGTGATTTTTCTATCCTCCTTGTACAATTGTAAAACCTCCTGAACAGTATCTTAGTCATAATTCCAGTAATTCCGGGCTCCCAGACGTCTTTTATAGGTTCGAACCATTTTTTCATGTTACCCCTGAAAAACCAATAAATAAATTAATAAATCCGTACGCCCATGCGTTCTCAGAGGATTTTTTGATAAATGAGGTTAGGAAGTGCATTACAATATATAAGTGATGCCAAACAAATATTAACATTGATTCACTCCCAGAACCTTATCTACACATTCAAAAGTATTCACCCTACGAAAAAACTCGATTTTTCTTACCTAATTAGATGAGTTTGTTTCACCAAAACTAGCTATCCATCAAATTATTCTTATAACAAACATGCATGTAGATACTATCAGCTGTGTACGCAGCAAATATTTTGGTTCTGCTACTAATACACTCACAGACACAATTACCCGCCCACCTTGTGTTTCTATCAATTTTCAGAAACAATCAAATTTATATCACATTTCACAGGAAGGTATTTTGTAAAATACCCTTAAGGTATGTTGTGAAATACCCTCAAGTTAAAAAAAAAACAAAAATGTTAAACAAAAGTCGTTTGTCATTGGATACTTCACAGAAATTTAATTAATGAAAATTTTTGACGAAAATTTGAAAAACTTAATTGTGACAAAAGTGGCGTTTCTTGAAAAAATAAAAAATTAATAATGGGTGTTGCCACTTCTAGCCCTTATGA
>WOGR01001989.1:0-18446 GCA_015342045.1 Leptinotarsa lineolata | reverse complement strand
AAACTGCAGGCATGTGCAGATCGCCCGCTAGCTCTATCTTTTTTACTCCACTACAGAGGATCTATAAAAGAATTTATTGATCCTGGCGGTCCTTATAAGGATAATGGAAAACTATGATGAAATTATTGCATTGTCATCGGTCCTTGATACGTATGCAGAATTTCAAATTAATCAGACTTCTGGAAATTGGTGAAAATTTTACTCAAAGATTCCGTTACATACATAGATATAACTGAAGCTTATATAAGCGTGTTAAAAACTGAATTTGTCGTATTAAATCGAACAGTGTATGTCGCCAAATCTACCAATTATTACTCAGTGAATGAAATCTCTTAACCAAACTAATAATGACCTGTGATAAAAATAATTTTCCAACTGGTCCGAAAAAAATAACAGAGGTATTGACTGCAACTCTATTATTATAATAACATATCTCGTAACATAACATTTACTATATTTTATATTCAAACAAAAATTATTGTGTAAATAATTCTACATTTCCCAAGAAATGAAAAGGATCTCATGATATAAATGATACAAAGCCAGTATTGCCTACCCTTGTATCCGAATGGCCAAAAAAATATTTGAATCCTGAATGCAGGAATATATTGCAGAAAAACATATTTCACAATCTACTGTCTGGCATCCATACATACCTGCGTAGCTTCCACAGGATATTTAATAATAGTTCCATCTTAAATGTTAATCAATATTTCAATGGGTTTCCCATACTTATAACACGCGCTGTATATTGCCATTCAAATGTGAAACATCGTGAATAGAGGCCAACAATGTCATTTTGTACTATCCAATGTTTTCAATATAACGTACGTACAAGAAAATAAATATTTCGAAATGACATTTCGAAACATTTTTTTCCCAACTTACACAGTAGGTTCTGGTGAATGCCTGCCGGAAAATAAGTACTTCCCCGGCTACTATCACGCTGGATATTGAATTATATCTAACATTTATGTACACACAGCAGATTTATTGATAGCTTCGACTTTCAAGTGGCCGTATCACTGAAAGTAGACCGAAGTAGATATATTTGACTTCAGATTTGTAACCAACGGACTAAATAATAAAATATTTCTCAAAAACTAGAGCGAACCAAAAAAATTAATATTTCCCCATGTTCCAATAGTTTTATTTTAATCGCCACCAATGGTTTTTTCTTCCTTTCATGTAATACGAAAAAAATACATCCCCCTAATACAGAAACGTTCATTAGTAATGGATTCAAATAACTATTCATGCTTACGCTTTTAAACTACATCTTTTCCAAAGTGGAAGCATCAATCTAAACGGAAGATGACCTCCAGATAACTAAACGATCATTCAGTGAAATTGAGTTTGGAAGTTTTTCAAACCTGCCCAGGGAATATAAAGGAAGCGATAACGACAATGAAGCGGGTTCTCGCTGGCCCATGTTAACGTTAACCCTATTTCACGGTAATTTGTCTCAACTAATCAGATGGATAAAGGTATGAACTAACACCCCAGAGAAGTAATACATGGACTTATCACCATTTGTGGTTTTGATGAAACATCATTTAATTTGAATTATCTTATACATACTTTCATATTCGAAAACTTTGTAAAATAAGTATCTTAGCAGAACTGTAACACTCTTTTTAGCGTAAGTTTCAACAACCAAACTCACGTCGTCTGGAGATATTAGTGAATTTACGTATAGAAGATCCTGAATCAACGATTTTTATATTGAAATTAAAAGTAAGTTCTATTTTGTTCGTGGAATTGCTCAACTCGCTACGTTCGTTTCGCAAAACCTTTTCACTCACAAAATAAAACCTTACTTTTAACACTCATATCATAAATAGCTATTTTCGATAGACAATAGCGAACAGAGTCAAATAATTTTGTCCCTCTAATTTGTAAAACGAAACTTTTTACTCTACCCAGTGCCATAAATGATATCCCTGTTTGATCACAGACTAAAAAGTGTAGAGTGAATTTATAGCCTATCGATTTCGCCGCTCTTAATTTCGTTCAGGCCCTCTTACAATCAACAGAAGTGTTTTCATAGTTTTAAAGTGAGTTCGTTCAATTTGTGCTCACTGAATTACGAGAAAGGACAGTGGCTTTGAGTAATTTGCACCGAGAGAAATGAATATGTTTCGTTCAAGAAATGGATGGCAAGACAACACTAAAATGGCATTTCTCTGTGCAAACTCTTAGTGTGAAATTTACACACCAACTTGTATCGATTCAAATTATGAAGTCACGAAAAGGACGTAACAGTAGCAAATGATTCGGGGAAAATGTGGTGGAGGTGAAATTTACACCCAGAAGTGAAATATAAATATTATTTCTTGAGGTTTTTCTAGTATATTGCAGAATGTTTATTCACCATTGTAACTAGTTGATAAACTTTATGAATTTTCACAATTTACAACAATAAAAACGATAATATCTCTAAAAATTGAGCTTGTACGTGGCTAATTATTTCAATAGAATTATTGACATTTTCTTAATAGGTATATTTTTGTGCTTCAAAATTTAAGAGAATTTTGATAAAAACTGGTAAAATTTCGAATAAGCTGCATTCTCCGATATTGAAAAAAGTTTGCGCTCTCATTATTTTCAACTTACAGCCCTCCAGAATTCCGAAAATTTCAATTTTTCCGCATTCTGTATGCATATTACACACTAAAGAAGAACACAAGTGATTGTTTACCACATAACCTCCACATTTTATTTAATCATCAACAGTTTTCCTATTAGTAGAGGATCCGATATAAGGAAGACCTTCCTCCATCTGTTTAATGGATAAAAATTATTGGATAGGTAATTTAGTATGTTGAAAATCATAAAAAAGAAGGGGTGCCCCTTATAATGTTGTCCAGGCTATAATTAATTAATATTTTGATTTTTTAAAATTTATTCTACTAGTGATAAAAACAATTAACACTAACAGTTGAGTACAAAGCCTATTATAAAATATACAAACGTAAGGGTTCCTATTTTTATCCCGTCCAAACTATTGAGCATCCAGGTGTTAACAGGTGTTTAGGTCGTAGTTAGTTTCACTTACTTGTTTAATATATCAACCAAACTTAATATTAAGCGCCGTTTTATTTCGAATACGATGATATATTCTATAATAGGCTTCATACTTACTGTTAGTGTTAATTTTTTTATTAAACTCATTTATTTTTCAATTATTAATTAATTATAGTCTGGACAACATTATAAGGGGTATCTCTTGTTTTTTATAATTTTTAACATATTGAATTACTTATCAAATACAATCAATTGTATTCATTAAACAGATGGGTGAAGGTCTTTCTTATATCGATCTTAGACTATACAGGCTAATATCGCTATTGATAATAGCATTCTGAAAAGGTATGGAGACTGGATATGCAGTTCTGTAGCTGAAGGTTACGTCAAAAATTTTCTACAAATTGGGACGATCGAATAGCATTGTTCAATACCACAACTTTCTAAAAACTTGTTTTTCAGTACTGACTCTGTCCAAACTGGCTATATCCATTTTAGACCTGTTGTTCTACTTCCGGAAGAATCATTATCGATATATCATTCAATTTCACTAAAAAACAAAAAAAGTCATTTGAATGAGTTTTTACGATAGGAAGCAAAACTACAACTGAGTATCTATTTGATGAAATCAAGTTTTTAAGAGCAGGCAAATATCACTAAATGTGATTTTACACAGACATATTTATCTCTATATCGATCAGTTTCATTGGAACAGTAATTGCGTTTGAATATATTTCTGAAAAACGTTCGTTACAGTGTTGGATAAAAAATATATTTCGTCACGCTATTAATTTTCAACTTGACCTATAGTAATGAAAAAATAAGTAATCTCTCATTAATTCTTAGCCTTCAACCTCATTTTCCTAGAAGACTAATTCTATCAACTCAATTTAACTGAATATACATCAAGAATATTGCGATTTATCGAGTCGATTGAAACATAAAAGCAAAACATTATCGATGACAAGGTTTCAATCTATTTTTATTGCACGAAGTTCTAAGGTCGAAAAAAAAAATCAAAGTACTGTCGCGTTTTCTGCCTCACCGATTATTACAATCAATCAGAATTGTGCAATTCAGAGACTGCAAAATGTATGTCCCTTATTATTTCTGTCGTGTGGAGGTAGTTGACCTGGTGGTATATTTTCTGTAAATTGGCGTTAGTAGTAATTAGTCACACCGATGATCAAATGGAACACGTAATTGGAAAGAGCTATAGAGATACTACAATTATTTCGAGAGACTGAATAAAAAAAGTACACTTTCATCGGACGATGAAACGGCTAATATATATTGTTAATTATGGTATGAATGAACACCTTGAACGAGAAGAGAATCTTGATAAATCATAGATATGAAAAACATTTTACACAAATCTACGAATATCATCATAATTAATTAATTAAAGTAAGATTTTTGAATTGTACTTGAATATTATTAATTACAACCTTTCCTCATCACACGCGTCGTATTGGTTTACACTGGCCGCTTAAAGGGTTATTATAATATGTATGAAATAGCTAAAAAAAACGTATTTATATGTTAAGGATTATTACCATATCCACCTGAGTACCTTTCAAATTACCTCATTATGGGCAAGATGATTTGAATTATAGCCAATCTTCAAGTATGCCCCACTTACTATAGGAGAAAAATATTAGAACATTATGTGACCTGGATCTATTGATATTTTCATGTTTCTCGAATAACATGCTATCATAATACATAAAGAAGAAAATAAAAAGGCCTGTACTACTGATGAAAAAGTCATTGCTAAAATGAGAGATTCAAAGATTGGTGAATCATGCATCTGCAATAGCGATAAAAAAAAAGGAAAAGTTGTGACTACAATAAAAATATCTATCAGCAATAATATATTTTAATATTAAAGTTGAGGTAAAATCTTTGAGGTTGGATGTCATCAGCAATAAGACAAAAGTGTGAAACTGCATAAACACCAAAAACAAAAATACCCGTCTCTAAGGTAAAACTTCTTTTCAATGTTTTTCATTCACGTAATTATTTTCTCAACTCATATTCTGAAGCATTAAAAAATTGATTAGCTAATTGGAAACAGCCTTTTGTAGTTATAACTCACCGTCAGTAGAAAAAATTGGTTGATGTTTTTACTCACCTGCAAAAGAAAGTAAACATTAATATACGCAATTCATTACCGTTATGAGAAGTTAATTACTTTTATGCCGATATAATGACGTGCATCGGAATATTAATAATATTTAAGCACCTTTGATGGCTTTCAAAAGCATTCAGTGTGTTCATTTGTGAAGAAATAATAGTTGATACCTACATAGTAGGTATTTCGTTCATCCTATTGTAATTTATTTCAGTCGATAGTGAAACCGTAGCCTCAAAATATTTTGACTGAAGAAGACTGATGTTTCAAAAAAATTACGTGCAACACTTAAATTACTTTAAGTCACATCAACAGATGAAAGTGAAAAAACGGGTCAGGCTCAAACGTTTCATAGAAAAAAAAACGATAAAATTCCACAGTTATATATGCTTTTTCTCCAGTACACATGATGATTGAAATTTCAAAAAATATCTGTGGCTATGAATATTTCGGTGGAGTTAAAAAAAATAGTAAATATGCAAACATGGAAAATATATGAAAGACTAAAACTGGTGACTCAGAAAATCTGACAAATCATAGAAATGGAAACCAGGTTTGACTTCATTTGAAACCAAATTGTTTTACACGATATGGAAAATATAAATCGCAAATCTGAACTTAATAATCTTCATATTACCTCTAGAGAAATTTCAAAGGTTTCGTTTTCCGGCTATTTCAACTACATACAGAACGAAAAAATGTGACGTTTTCGAATGCTACAAACTTGAGCACAATGTAGCATTAATCGAAATCAAAATTGGAATACTGATGTTCCAAATTTTTAGGAACTTGACACGGAAATAAGTTGGATTGAATTTTTCTTAACTTCATTCATTTGTTTCTACCTCACTACTACTTCTCTCTATGTATAATTGATACATCTGAACACAAAATTTTATGATTTTCCAAGTTGATATGCTAGTTTACTCCAAACTTTTCCTCTAGAGCCCCTTCTTCTAGAAATTCCTTATTGCAAAGAATCCATGATTTCTATTCTACCCATTCAATCATACCCACTCGATACACCAAGAATGTAACACGCCTCACTATCATACCTAACTTACTAAATATTATCGTACCTCGCCTCACTATATTTAATTCATCTGATTTTTACAAATGTACTTTTTGGCGAAGGTGCAAGTTTCTTATACCGCCTAAACCTTTATTGTACTTGTACATACGATCCAATATAGTGAACGTCACCTTATATGGGTGTCCCGACATATGGAAATAGCATAATAAGATCCATGTGAAACTATAGAAAGGTATTTGCTCATGACAATGTAAAGATCTGAGAGCGGAAACCGGGTTGTTAAAAAGCCATCTTTTGCCTTGAAGTGCTCCTGCATATTGCCCCACGAGTAAATCCAGTTCCAAGCATCCCCTTATCTCGTATAATTCCTAGAAACTGAGGAGTTTGCAAAATGGCATAGTTAAGGCGCAGTTCAAGGCAAGGAATATAATATAACGACCATTTGAGGAATTTGGAACACCGAGTAAGCTGAATTGAAGTTGAAATTGAAATATATATAATTCTTGAGGAAGACATTATTACAGGAAATGCTGACATGACGATCTCACGTAAACGTACGATCATGAGGAAGTTGAATTGCATGAGAGAGGAACATCAACAAAGGAAAAGAGGAAAACGGGAAATTTTTCCAAATATATCTGCGAATAAAATAAAAAAGTGTTGATCATATCTAAGAATTGAAATGAAAACACAGAATATTAGCAGTTATTTTAATAATTAATTGCACTATATTTCGAAAAATTCTTCTTGATCCCAATATCCAAATAAAATGTCGGAAAACTGCAAAACATTTCAAAAATTCCTAATAACATTTATTTTGATTTTCACTATTGACAGTTTACAAAACAACGACACGTGTTTCTCTGTACAAAAGCTTTCTCAAGCAGCAAAATTTTTCACGTATTCGTATACATATACATACATATCCACTGATGAACAGAACATAAACAAATACATAATTATATAGATGAAATTATTAATGATACTTTCAATGTAATGGGAATGTCAGCATGGATTCGATTGAATTGATACTGATATTGCCTCCAAATATTCACTGATGGAATAGACACATTTTTCAAACAGTGATTTTTTAAACCGTCTTAAAAAAATGCCAACTGCTATCTCTCACATCTTTACGAAATCTGGGGCTCAGATTCAGTGAATTAGAATGTGATAGTTTGGTCTTAACTTAGCTACCAATTACTGCATATTAGATAGATGTGAAATTCTGCTCAAAATCATCTTTATACTCAATGTCGATGAGGTCGTGAAACACCGATGAAAAATTGACAATCCACGACGGTTTAGTCACAAGCTTCCGAATAGCTCCCTCAGTAGGCCGACGAAACTGCCCATAAATTGGACGGAGTGCACGATGCACTTTCTCAACCGAGCATGAATTTTGATAATAAAATTCAATAATTTGCAAGCGTTGTTCATTCACAATGACAGAAGACACGATTCACGCGTGATCTGTCAAAAACCGTGTTGCCAAAAAGATACCAGCAAAAAACATCACTCATTAGTATGATGATAACACGTGCCTGCTCACAAGATTATTTTTCAACTTCGATAATTCACATCCTAGGAATGATAGATGATCACGTTGAAACAGCCATGACACCACGTTTAACGTAAACATTAATAATAATGGATTACACGGTCGTTGAATACACAAAAACAATCCATCGGCAATCTTTGCGAGTAATGAAGGTCGAATCACATATATTATATATCTGAAAGGTGATTGCAAAGAAAAACCTCACCGATACTTCCGAAATTTGATACGTCATTTACATATCAGCGATATATTTGCTGCACGATTGGCATTGATGATCGCATCTTCTGAAACAAGCACGTAAGTATGTTGGAAATAACAAATAAAGAGTGTGTCAGCCTTGACGATTATACGAAATATACATCTTACTTATTCAATTGAGGACATATCAGGAAAGATTTAAAATATTTCTCCCGTTTTTAATATATTGCTGTTAATAAATAGATCCCACCAGAAATTTGTAATGTGGCGAAAACCATAATATTGTGATGTGAAACATCCATAGCCGTACCTAAAACTGATTGCTGGCGTGGCGACGGTGCAATTTCCACTAGTTTGGCGTTACGCTATCTCTCTCGGCACACTGAGCTCGGATGCCTATAGTGTATACAGTTGTGTTTACTACAGTATGCATAACCTGTGTTCTACCAAGTAAATGATTTTTAAAAATGATTAAAAATAAAATATGTCTGACAGTAATAATTTAGAAAGTGAAAGTGAACAGCCTCCTGCAAAGAAAACAAACTCACACTAAGAACTTCTATCAAGTCATCAGCGAGTTAATTATATTTTTATACTTTATAAAAAAAGTGTGCATTTATCTGTGCATTTAGCTCGCGTATATTTGTTCTGTCTCATGGGTCAGTAAATGGTGTGGATTTCAATCCCCCCTTTGGGGGGATGGAAATTTTAAAATTCATCAATATAATATTTTAAAATTCATTAATAATCGATTTTAATTTAATTCTTATGAAAAATGATGTATTAAAACACTTGCTTGATGAATGGATTTCTTTAGGACTGACACTATTATATTTGAAAATCGGCTGATAGCGAGTAGCGAACGAATGTTTTTCTTATTTTTTATTAACAGGAACATCAAAAAATTAATAATTTTTCAGTTAGTGGAATTTATATTGGAACACTTATCATTGACATTTATAATTTAACTCAAGGAGGAAGAATTCAATTAAACGTCGAAACGTCGGCAAGAAAATAATTGTTTTTTCTGAGAAGAAATTGATCCTTTTACTCAACCAACTTTTTTCAGAAAAATTATTGGATCAGTTAACTGTTTATAATTTGAGTTGTTTTCTAATATATTGCAATAACTAGCTAAGATTCTTCAGTACCCCCTCACAGGGGTCACAAAATATTATTATTGAAGTTTCACGTCTGGCAGGGGTCCTGTGACGGCTCACAATGTTTGTTCAAAAGCGCCTCACTTGATAACAAAATGAGAGTAATCAAAGTCAATATAATCATTGTTATGAGTCATAGAAAAAGTATAGTATTCTATTCGCGGGAAATTGTCATTACTCGCTGAAATAATTTGGGGCGTTCGCCTTAGACAAACGTAGACAAACTTCATTCTCACGAGTAATAGCTACATTTCTCGCTGGTTTAATAAAATTCCTTTGATTTAGAGTGGGTAAACATGTTGTTTGGAAACAGTTCTTATCACTACTGTTGAAGGTATTACAATTATATGGCTACCGGTGGGACGGTAGCCTGGTGGGTTGACGTGGGTGGTTTGCTCCACTCACTCAATCGACCGCTGTGTGAACCGGTGGTTCTAACTGTAAGGCCGGACTATCGATTTTCACTTCCTATTGTCCAACCCGTGTTAGGAATCTCACCTCAAAAGTTAAGACCTCGTTGATCCTTAGCACATCCAAGTTTCGACTTTTGAGAGTTGTCGTTCATAGGGGGGCGACAGCTGGTTAACGGAAAAACAGATTTCAACGAATTTTTTCATTACTACCGAGTTGAACTTTGCCTTTTATTCTCAAATTTCAATATTAGTTGATGAATTGTGAAAACAAATGGATAATAAAGACATAATTATTATTGATTTCATGAAAAAAAAGTATTTTTTTGAGTTTTAGTGTGAACATAAAATAATAAATGATCTCATGATTTAATAAAACAACATATCCCGAAAAGTAACACGTTACAATAATTACACGAGTTATTGTGACAGAGGTTATTTCATTGAAAAAGCAAATAATACTTTATTAGCGAACCGATAATGAATACATTTCGAAACCGGGATTCAGTTTATTGAAAGATGCTCGATGAAATGCATCATTAAAAATTGTGAAAAATCACCTCATCATCTGATAAGAAGAAAGGTGAGTTTCTTCGAAAGATTTTTTTATCTCGAAAAATATTGCAGACTCAATTTTACCAGTAGTTCAAATTTCCTTAAAATACAACTTACCCTGTTCTCAATCAGTGACAGTTTCTTTTAATTGATTATTACTAGAGCAGCAAACTTAATGACTGTAATAACATTATTTTCTGATGATGTTACTTATCCACACGCTACCAATAAAAGTATTATAATGGATTGAAATTACGGAAATTAAAATGATCAAATGAGCATAATCAGTGGCGTAGATCAGATCACGCACGCGACAGAAGTGTTCATTTTTTACTGAATGTAACAGAAACTTAGAACTAAACTGTCTGCAGCGAAATTAGGTTGAGTTTCTCCCATCACCAATGCAGTTTGCTCTTAGTTATTTCGAAGGTCATGAAAAGGCATACATATATAACGGAAGTTGACATATAGAATTCAAAAATATACCACATAGTTTTGTATAACTTGAGAAAGTACCCTTTTACATGAACACAGAGCTACAATTTAGTTGTACTATTCAATGAAACTCGTAAATGTTTCGAATTATTCGCTCTCCGGACAATTTTGTGAAAAAAATAGTGGCAAGGTGGCTGTAAATGAAAAACGTTCTTATTCTTTTCAAATATATGAACATATTTCGTCAATAAACAATACAAATCAAGTTGGATCTGAATCTCTGGAGACTGAATCCATTTGGAAAAACGTTATCAAAAAGGTTATTCCACGTAAACGCAGTTCTCAAAATGAAAGAGTTCCTAAACAGTGCAGTTCGAGGTGTACTGAGTTGAACAGCTACAGTCCATCGCGTAATTCTGATATGTACCACTCTTGGTGGAATCCCGTGAAAGTATCTACAGAAGAGAGACAAATCTCCAACCTTTCTTCGATGTTCCAGACTATCAAAGATTGCAAGTGATGTTCGCGTCTCCAATCAGGCGGATTGATCTTTTCTGTATAAAATCCAGCAGCTTCAGGGTATGCTTAGGGGTGGAGCTACATGCATTAGAACAATACTTCCCAAGAAAGTCTGATCTGAGCTTTATAAAGCATCAAAAGCTGCTGAGGTGTGTACAGTTTTCCGGTTCGAAACAGTGCTCCAAGTTTTTGAGAAGCAGCCTTGGCAATTCCAGCAACATGATTGTACCAAGACATATTGGTATTCATTTTGACCCCCCAACAAACTTATCGAAGTAGAAAGCGGAAGAATTTGTCCTGACATTATAATATCCGGTTCATTCATATTTTTGAAGAAAACTGATGCCTGGGTTTTCGTGTCATTGAATTGAACCCGGTTAATTTCACCCCAATTTGTCGGTGAAGATGTGCATCTGTAGCCGATGTCCTGGAATCCAAATGGAATGACGAGACAAGTGTTGTCGTCAGCAAAGCAATATGTTGGGTTCTTGGTTATTTTCAATAAGTTGTTGATATACAATAAAAAAAAGGTTGGTGACAATATGGATCCCTGGGGACCACCAGAATTGATGGTAAAAATATTTGAGGATTATCAATCGACGGCCACTTGCAGGGAACGTTCTTTCAGGAAGCTGTAGAACCATAGAGGAGAATTACCTATCAAATAAAAAATGTCCGCAACATTTTTTGATAATTTTTGAAATATCGTGGGAGAATAAGAAAAATCAAAATGACAGAATTTACCTTTCTTATGATATCTCAATAACCGGTCCTGATTCTCGATTCGTTTGAACCACTTGACAGTACTTTCATGAATGCAACTTTTTTTCCATTTGACCGACCTTCTCTAACTCTTATGGTTTAAAAGTTACCAATACAATCCCATTAAAAAAGTAGCCACTCTGTATAAGGTTGTTTCAAAAGTTTAGTTCGTCTTTATGAGTCTATTTTGAACAGCAACACCTCAGTGAATACTTATTCAATTCAATCGAAATAAGCACCGTTTGAATCGGTGCACAGGTTGATTAATTCCGTCCAAAAAACCTATATCCGAAAACAACTCTCAAATACATTTTCTTTCAACTCTGCATTCTCATTCTAGGAGCGATTCCTGCATAAACAACGTCAAACTAACCTTGAATTGCACCAAAGACCACGACCGTTCGATCCCCAGCTCCCACTCCACTTACAACCCCACGACCAAGCCCAAGAAGCCAAAGAGCAAATTGAGAGCCAGTTTGGAAAACGTCTCGAACAACCCTTGGCGAGTTGATTCGGCGGATCAATATAGCCTACGAAGAAGCCACAGCTTGGCCATCTCTAGAGATAACTTGTTTTCGACCTTAGAATACAGCGAAGACGGAAGAGGAGGAAGAAGGAGGTCACAGCTGATACCTAGGGCCAAACTGATCGACCGATCTTCGATTAGAGAGAATAGGTGAGAGAATCTTATCATCATTATTAAAATAATCGGTGGTTTCTTCTGTTTTCCAATCCACTTGATCATTTCGCTCCATTCGTAGACTTTAAATACGTTTTCAAGATAACTTGTGTTCGATGAAGAGTAGATTCGGTAGTATTCAGTGCCTTCATCACAAAGTATCATAGAAAAGTTCGTATTTACCTATTATAGAAACGTATAGTGTAGTAGTTTGTGATGAACAACTCGTATGTGTGTTTCAAGACTTTTGGTATTTATTAATAGCAGAGCAACTACACACCCATAAACAATTCGTTGTCTTTTCAGAACTATGGAAAGTGTAATGAGTTTAACGTTTCCGATAAATAGCTGACGATTGTTCATAATTTTGACACTTATGTCAACTAAATTAGTGGGGTTCAGGTTCAGTTTTGAGATTTAAAAAAATTGGGATCACGGAGAACTTAATTGAATAGTAAGTTGTGGGCATTAAGTGAGGTACTTATTTGGGGATTGGATCGATATTGGATCCTGTGCAGTCCAACTCGCTAAAATATCAATATTGAGGCAAATCCTAACGAGACTGTGAGATTGTCACTTTACAGGTTACAAAACCACGACTATTGTATAGGGAAACACGTCCGCGGTTTTGTGAACTATCCAGTGAAAATCTTGTATTATACGTTATAACGGATTTTCAGTCTCGCCCAGAACTTCCACAAACCAACGATGTTACAATTTTTTTTGTTTTAGGTACACAGGATCCAGTACCGAAAGTCTCTACAATCCAGAACGCAACCGAGCTAGAAGGCATTCAATCCTCATACCCCCGGACTACACGCCCCCCGAACCCTTACAACGACACAGACGAAACCGCAAGAAAGAACACGAGATATATTCCTACGTATCCCTCCAAAACCTTCCGAAGGCCACGAGACAACCGGACAGTTTCGATTCCAACTACAAAGCAGCGTCAATAAACAGCCTATCAAAGATATCTTACGAAGAACTTCCAGAACTTAGCCTACCCAATTATTACCCCGATTCGAGATACGACACTGACAATACAGATAATATATCTTTAACGGATAACATTTCGTCAGTATCCTTTGAAAATAGCAGCAAAACCAAATATCCGTTAGACCTGAAATGGGACCTGAAGAATGAACCGAATGCTAGTATTCCCTATGATGAAAACATTGTCCTGAGTACAAATAAAACTTTGTACGAGAGTTTAGAAAGCAAACCACGCACGATTCGAAATCCTACCCCGTATCACGAGAATTACGGCAAGATAAACGTCTCAGTTTCCAGAACAACCGAAGAAGCCGCAGAAGAGAAACCGACAGAAGAAACCGACACTAATTTGGACGAAATAAACTCAAACGAGCATTATACAACACCCCAAAGGGATCATTACTTTGAAACTGAACAATCAGATTGTATCACCGAGAAGACTTGTGATAAAAGTTCGGCTGAAGAAAAACCCAATAAAGCGGAGAATATTTCGACTAATCCAGATATAACGCTGATAGAAGTTAACGCAGCGCCACAAGAAACTGAACAACATGAAACAGTCGTATCGGTAAAAACTGTTGTAAAAGAACAGGAGAATATCAAAGAGACGGATAATTGTAAACAAGTCAGGGAATCCAAATCGCATAGTCACAGTTACCTGAAAGAATTTCTGGAGACGCAGAAAGGCTCGAGGAAGCCGTTACAAAATTTTTTGGTGAAGAAATTCTCGAACTTGTCGCGAAAAACCACTAAAGAAACGACGAATTTGAAGGACAATAAGTTTCATTCCCTGCCGGATATAACGGCGAGTAAAAACTTGAGAAAGTGCGAGAAAATAGACCGGAAATTACGTAAATGCGAACAGAGTAATCAGCATACTCGTTCCCAGCAAACTTCAAAGGAAAACAGGTTTATTGTGAATATAGGAAGACACTTTGACGTAACTGCCGAAAACAAAGCTCCCGTTGACTTTGAAGTGAAAATCTCGAAAGTTGCCAAGAGTAGCAACAGGAATATTTGCGAGCTGATATCCGAAGAGCAATTCATAGAGGCAGTGAAAAGTTTGAAAGAAACATTACACGGCAGTCAGATAAAACTGGACGAAAACGATAACATAACAAAGCCGGCAGTGGTATCTCTAACAACAAAGTTGGAGGGTGAACAAAACGAAAACGAGAAATACCAAAGAGACATGGCATTATTGTACTGCCGAGACGAATGCTCGAAAGAATTCCAAGAAAAGCTCGGAACTATGAGGAACTACTGGAATCGAATGGTTGGAAGCGATACGAATGAACATAAAGTTCAGAATCTCGAAGAAACAGAAGTCAAAACCAGCGTGGAAGAAGTAAAAAAAATTTTCGAACAGCCCGAAGAGAAAGTTGAAAAAATACCACAAAGTAAAGTACAATTAACGAAGCAACTGTTTGAACCAAAAACTACGATGGAAAAAACAGGAAAAATATCACCAATCATCAAAGAAACCTGCAGCTACTTCGAAAACACCAACTCCAACCATTTTTTCGAAAATGACAGGTCTTTCGAAAGCCTTTGCCCAACATCCGTTGAAATTATCAACACAAAAAACACCATCACCAAGAACGACCCAGATCAACCAAAGTCCCACAAAGCTGTGACGAAATCTAACAGTATCTCCACCAAGCCCGAATTCGACCATGTCAGATACAAACTGGTGAAATCTGATTTGTTCCAGAGAAAAATTTTCGCCCCAGATGAGGAATCCCAGTTCGACGGTCTGATACAGTACCTGCAAGATTACAGTTTCCAAGAGTTACTAATAGATAACAATATCGTTATTATAGAACCCATTCGTTCCAAGGTTCCCTACGAGCCATCCTCATGTGTTAAATCGACGAAAAACATCCCCACCATGATACACAAAAACCAATCCTCTGACTCCAACAATAAATCAACACTGAACCGGCATTTCTTCTACCACCCCATAAGGGTCAATAAGGAAGTCAACGAGAACGAACTGCCCAATCCCGATACGGTTAGGCAGGTGAGAAAATTTTTCGAAGGAGGCGTGAAAAAATCTGAAACTATTCAAGAAACTGAACAAACCACGAAGGAAAATATATGTTGCAATTCAGATCCGGATAAAGATAGATGTTCCGCTACGGATTCCAATTCCCACCTGTCCAATATGTCAGACTTTGGCAGCCAGGATAACCTCTACGACTCCATCGATAACGAAATTTATTGCGAATATGTGAGCGAGGATATTTTGGAGAAAATCCGGGAATACGGAACTTCAGTAACTTATTATGGTGGCAGGGTGGTCAATCAGAAGTCCGGACAACCGGTCTTGACCAAAGCTATAATGGACGAAATCAGAAACAACGAGAAAAAGTGCATGGATTGCAGTAACTGCAAAAACAACGAAGTGGAGAAAAACGACAAGGAAAAAGACCATAAAGAAGGTTATCACGGAATGAAATTCAGAATACTGAAATCGAACAGTTGCAGCAGTCGCTTAGAATTGGTAGGAACTGAAAGTATGCAGGATACGAAGAAACAATTGCTATCTCAAGTGATGAAGCAAAAGAACTTGAGGAAGAGGGACTCGATCATAAAAGAAGTCAGTGCAGAAAACGAAAAAGAGCACGAGAATAAATTCAGTGAAAAGAACGCTATCAATGAAAGCATTAAGAAACAATCTATGAAAGATAATGAGAACCAGCCAAAGATTATCGGTGAAGAAATGAAATCACAAGAGAACAAAACGACCAAATGGAGAGAAGCCACTAGCGATAACAAATCGTCTAATGTGACTTACAACGATAACGGTTCGCAAAAAATCTACGATTTTTATCAGTACGACAATATCAAAAGTAGGCCAAGTAAAGTTGATGATATGGAATTTGAATCCTATGAAGTAGCTTAGAATTTTAATTATTATTGTGATTATTTTTATATTGTCATAGTCCCATGTACATTATTGTAAAAACGGGTACTGGGTACTGGAAACTACTATATTATAAGTAAATAATTATCAAGGAGAGACTTGATATCAATTCAGAAGTGAATGATATTCAATGCTCAATTTGATTAGTTTGTTTCTTGATAATAAAGCAAATTCGCAAAGAAATTATTATCACTCTCCGGGTAAGCTTCCAGTTATGTTTATATATTGGTATGTAGTATGTTTTGTGTATTATTATATCGATTGATAACTATGAATAGAATAAATTTTATCAAATTATGTAGTGATGACGAAAATTGTATGATACAGAATATTAAAAATATTTTTGGCAAAACTATAAACACCTGTTCATAATACTGGCGGCGATGAAATTTTCAAATAGGCAGTCCAAAAACGATTTGGCACATTTTATAAGAAGAACTGATAAACTGTACGAATGTCTAGATTTATCATTTACCTAGTCAATGTTGCGGATTATAGCAACTAGCATTAACTTATATTTTCAAAGTATGTGTCAACAAGGTTTCACAACTGGCATTAAAAAAAATCGTGCAACTTTTAATGATATTTTGCATGGTCCTTTCGTTTATTTTTTGAATTTCCACAATATTATGAATGCCAATATTCATGATTACGTTGAGGTTAATTTCGAAAACTTCAGTAGTTTCATTATCTTGATAAGACGCTCATTGTACCATATTTTGGCTCGGATCTAACTATACTAAGTACCTCTTTTGAATAGTTGGTATTTTCTGGTTTGAATTTCTGTATACCTCATGCCACCCAGCAATCTAACTTTACAGGTCCTAACAGTTTTAGATATTTTCATTAACTATGGGTTAGGTTTAGATTAGGTTATGTCAGAAGTGAGTGGGTCTATCCGACCCTCCACCGCAACCCACAAGGGTTTATTGTGGCTCACACCTATTCACCAAATAAACCCTGCTTCTTGACGAAGCCGATTAGTTTGTATGGTGAGTGACCTTTCAGGTCAGACGGCAAGAGTATGGTTCTTCCAAACTCTGAAAACCTGATTCGGTCCACGGCGGGGCAGGCACAAAGTATGTTCTCTGCTGTTTCATCATATTCCAAACAGAGGCGACACACACTGTCTTCTGACAGTCCGAGTCTCTGCATATGATGATTCAGACTACAGTGACCTGTAAGGAGGCCTGTTAGACATCGTAGTTATTCCCTACTAAAGTCCAACAACTTTTTAGTTTCAAGCTTCGAAGGGTGAATGAACGCCTTGAAGTGAGCCAATCCTGGAAGATTTTGCCAGAAGTCTTTAAAACTTCTTGCGGTTTTATCTATAACTCGATCAGAAATATAATATCGGATGATCAGGATGCCTCTTACAACATGTTTCTGATGATCTAGACCAAAAGCAACAGGTTGATGTAGTTCATACGGACATGCAAAAGGCGTTTGACCAAATTGATGTTTACATCCTTATCCAGCGACTATCACCGTTTGATTTTTATGGAAGTTCAATTGATCTTTTTACAAGCTACCTCTTTGACAGAAAGAAAAACGTGGAACATTAAGGTTTTCAGTCCTGTTTGTACACACCTATCTAAGGGGTACTACATGGATCGAACTTGGGGCCTCTTTCATTTCTGCTTTCCATTAATGACCTGGCAAAAATGATGAACTGCCCAAAACTTCTTTACGCTGATCATCCAAAGCTATAGAAAATGGACAATTATGAAGACTGCTTAATTTTACAAAATGAAATCGATTTAGTATCCAACCTTCTGATCTCAAAATCGGAAAAGTTATACCTGTATATAAAAAAATGCCCAGAAAACTTAGAAAGACCGATAACAATTTCCAGCAGCTTCTCAAAAGTTTTCGAATATTGTTATTTAGAAAGACTGATAGCCTTTTTAAATGAATTCAACATTTTAACAAGCAGCCAGCACGGTTTTCGAAGAGAAAAATCAACTACAACTGCTAATAATCACTTTTTTAACGATCTACTGCACCGCATTGATCGAAGAGAGATTCCCTACAGCATTTTCTGTGAC